>CM042202.1:7432982-7469903 GCA_023539305.1 Ilex asprella | reverse complement strand
ATTTTGAAAACAAAAAACTATTTTCGAGAAGCTAACCAAACATGGCCCAATTTTTTTGTTCCCATTTTTTTCAAGACAATTAATACAAAAAATAAATAAAAACAGTACCCAAATATATTTTTGTTTTCATTTTTGACAAAAATTGAAAACAAAAACACAAAACACAAGAAAAAAACAGTTACCAAGCAGCCCCTCAGTCTCCTTTCTCTATCACTTTTATGGTTTTGGCTTCCAGATACCCTCCTCTTCAATATGGTTTTGTCTTTTAAGTTTAAAAAGTTCTCAACTTCTCATCTTTCATAGGGAATGTCTTTTCAGTTGAAAAAGAGCTCCTCCGATACCTCCTTTCACCATCTTGTTCTTCCACTGATTAAAAGACTTCGTTTTCCACTTCCACCTCACTCGGACATGGCTAATACAACAATGTCAAGGTTGAGGCTTATGTTCAATTTGGCCTTCGACAGAGGTTTAATTTTGAAAAATAATCCAAAACCCACCTAAGATCTTATCACCCCAAGTGTTTTTATTCTTTGTTTGTCATGTTTTTTCTCATTCTGAGAATTGATATTGTAATGGTAAGGGTGAGAAGAAGAAGAACTTCTTTATCAAGACATGGGAGCGTTGCAGATCAATCTATGGAGGCCACAAGAAATCTTCAACTCTGCCTTGCAATCCTTTGTCAAAGACCAAATCATTGCACTGTATGGCCAAAAAGAAGGGCCAAAAAGTAGCTCCAATGGGTTGTTTCACAGTCTATGTAGGGGAGGAGAGAGAAAGATTTGTGATCAAGACTGAGTATGCCAATCATTCACTGTTCAAGATGCTTCTTGAAGATGCTGAAATGGAGTATGGGTTCAACAGTAAAGGACCCATCTTGCTTCCATGTCAGCGTTATAGATATAATAAGATATATCTTTGTCTTATTATAGATATAGATGTATTGAACGCACTACCACGTCCCCTTTCTTGTCTTTACTTCGTTTCTTTCCCATGCTAAAATGAAGGAAAAGTTATATGTGAAGACTTAATTTATTATTTATATGAATTGAATTTTCATTAGCTGTTTGTTTTCTAGTAATCTGTTTGCTAATTAATAATAAGATTACTTGTATTGGAAATCTCCAAAGTATTAAATTTGTCTTATTTTGGTCTTTAATATTTCAATTGCATCATTTTAGTCCCTAAAGTATTGAATATATTTTTATTTGGTCTCTCAAACAGACAACGTCTAGATTGTTAATAATTTTTTATTATTTCTTGTCACATAATACCTAAATATAGGTAAAAATATAGTTTGGATATCTTTTGACTAAATTTTAACCAAATTTTGTTTAAAAAGCTACCCAAATTACATAACTTTGATTATGAGTTATCCGAATTTTGATTAAAAGTTACCCATATTACACATTTTTTTGTCAAGAGTTATCTAAATTTTGGTTAAGAGTTATCCAAATTACTTTTTGCTCATAGTTACGTATCACGTGATAAGTTTATGATAAAAAACCGTTAGAAATTTGAAAGTTGTTTGTTTTAGGGACCACATAGAAACATATTGAATATTTCAAGGACTAAAATGATACAATTAAAATATTGAAAACTAAAATAAGACAAACTCTATAATTTTAACTTTAACACTAATCACGACATTATTGTACGTCTAGAAAATTTTAACAAACTCTAGAAAATCCCAGAACCTCCACTCGAAATTTGTCACCTCTTAACCACGACATTACTGTATGTCGTGAGAACAATCGCAATGGTGAATTCATTTTCATAGTTATATTTCCACAAATGCAACTAGAAGCTTTGATTAACTTTTAACAAAATTCAATTTTCCTTAATAGTCTTCTTTCCATGTGTTTTGACTTTAACACTAATCACGCAACTTGGTGTATTTTTTTCTGTTTGGCCGTCTCTTTCTCATATATTGAGTTGCTTCAATATGATTATTGACTAATGAAAGATAACCAAATCGGGTATTGAAATTGCTTCAACACGAAATAAAGGCAATATAATTAACTTGAATATTCATACTTTGCTTTTAATTAATGTTGTGTGAATTGATATTAGGAATGAATGCACCAACAGGATTTTTGTTACAGGAGAAAGATGAAAATTGATCAAATTTCTTTACTCTCTCTCTCTCTCAATACCCAACACAGCTTAAACACAATTCCATCCATCGGATGCTTGGAAAGTTTTTTTTTTGATACGAAAAGATAATCTTTTATATGTTAAGACACACCATTGTGGAGAAGAATTGACAAAAAGTCGAGCAACTCTCCTCCATACTTACAGTTCAAACATTACAAGCATTCATTGCTAACCAGTGGGCAAAAATGTTGTCAGCCTACGAACCCATGTTACGTCAAAAGATAAAAAGTTTAATTCAAAGTCTTGAATAAAATCTAGAAAATACCCGATTTTCGAAAGGCTTCCTTCTCGCTTCATTATGAGATCAACCATTCCCTTAGAATCCCCCTCCATGATGATAAGTTTCAATATATATTCATTTACTTCCTGCTTATCGTACTAATTGCATAACAATTTTGTTCATGCACTAGGCCACTATTTTCTCCAAAAAATATTTTAGTTACAATTCAATTTGGGACAACTTGCAATCAAAAAAGATAAATTTACAGCTAAAAAAAAGTGAGATCAATACTAGAATATTATGACCGATCTAAACATTAAAAATGAAACCAAACGGCCTCATTTTAATTTAATGTCATCTTACTTAATCATAATCTCACTGCGATTGAGTAATATTTTTCATGACCAATTAGTTTTGATCCAATGACACTTTTTATCTTGTGAAGGTTTTGCCTTCTTGAGATCAAGGATTCAAACCTCATTTCCTCCTCTCCCTCCCACTCCTCCCCCCCCCCCCCAAAAAGTCTTACTTTTGATGCAATACCCAAAAACAACTCTTTGATGTAAAAATAATTTTCTAGATTTTATGATGGCGACCAAAGTTAATGACTTGAATGTCTACGAAGTTAATGATGCGCATGAATGGCCTTCTAATGATTCCTGTGGGTAAGTTCCGATTTTCTAATGAAATAATCTACAATTTTAATGCAAGTATCATGTACACTTTTCACCCTTGATGTAAATGGCCTTCTAATGATTCCTGTGGGTAAGTTCCGATTTTCTAATGAAATATTCTACAATTTTAATGCAAGTATCATGTACACTTTTCACCCTGGATGTAATGGATGTTGGTTTTCATGTCGGTTTGTCAGACGAAAAAATTGTCTACTTCCATTACTAGTGTAAAAATGACTCTACTGGCTCCGATGTTACACGTGAACTTGAACGAGAGGACAACTCTTTTGTCCTGATAATTTGCCATTTATAGCGAATAGCTTCCACGCGCATTTCAATTATTCTCCTCATTAGTCGATTTAAAAATAAATTATTTATACTGAAATTAAAAATTATATTAAAACAGGTTCATCTCTTATTTTTGTTCTAACTACAAATAAAAATAATGGATAATTTGGGGTGCCTTTCTCAGTTTTCCACTTCTATTTATTACTCATTTGTTGTCAGCTACTTTTTTTTCATGTCTCATCACACATTATTTTGTACAATATATTTTTCTTAATTTGAGAGAAAGAATTCAAGATTTCTTTGGTTTTGTGCATGTATGAACATAGATCTCCTTTTCTATCTCCTCGTCCACAGGTTCTTTTTTCTTTTTGATTCGTTTCTTTAGTTTAAAAGATTTTGTTCTTCATTTGATGGTCTAAAAGAAATTCTAATTTCAATATAATTTTTATTTTTATTTTGATTTGGGCTTATAACATGTTTTCCTCTATTTTGGAGAGTATAAATTTGTCTAATCTGGTGACTAAACATTAAATCATACAAATAGTGTCCAAGAAAGTCTTGTACCTTGGCAAGTGTTTTTCAAATGTATGATCAATTGTTGTACATTAGATCTGACTTGCTGAATCCTAGTCCCTTTTGTCGAATTTGTTTCTTAAATATGTTAAAAATATAACACACAAAGATGAAATGGTGATCGATGTATTTATATCAACTGTTCTGATGAGCCCGAAATTAACTGAGACAGATCCGATTAATCAAGAGAAGTCCACATCACCTCAGAGCCCAAGTCAAGAAGTCAAGGAAGAGCTTAAGTTAAGGAGAAGTCAAAGTCAAGAAGGAGTTAAAGGGCTACCCCAAAGGGACGGCGCCCAAGGGAGGCCACCCCCAAGAGATCTTTCCCTCCTTTGTCCCATACTCCCTCTTCTGCACAACCTCATGAAGTCTTTTGCCCTCTTAACTCTATCACTTCAACTCAAGTCCAAGCCAAGGATCTTTCTCCGACTGAATAGAATCACGATGAGAGAATATCAGGATACGCCCGGAGATCTAATTCTACCATAACTATACTTACCAAAAAGTAGTAATCGCTTCACGTCACAATCTCACCGCCTTACTAAGCCTATATAATGTAAGCTCTCTCCACATAGAGGACATGCCCTTGAGACCTCTACAAGATCCCTACACATACTACACATTTCTACACACATTGCTCTTTCTCTCTATCTCTCTCTCTCTCTCTTATCCAAAGCATTGTAATATTCCCGAAGTATACTTTCCAGGTGACATTATTCATCAATAAAGATTTTCGTCCACCGCTGTCGTTCCCGAGAGTGGAAAGATCATTCGGACCGAACCACTATAAATCTCTGTGTTGATTCTATATTTATTGTTTTGCTATTGATCAGCTAGTGATTGCCTATTTACTGCTCGTTAGCTGTGTTTCTTGATATACTCGACTGTTAATCTTACGCAATACCGATTTGTGCATCATCATGTTCTATTAAATATTATTTTGTCAACATTTATTAGATTTTCTATGAAATGTGATTCTTAACTAATTAATTATCATTATTTATCAAAGATAAGGATTTTGGAGAAAGTAGTCCATAACTTTTATTTAAAATAATTCAAGTCAAATCGATCCATGTGAAATGCATGTTTGCAATAACTAGCATACATAAATTGAACAAATTTTACGTGAGTTTAACATATCATACGACACTATCATGTGGTGTGGCGAACGAGATGGATTTTTTTTAAAAAAAGTCAGAGATGATAGGTGAAACTTATTCATTTGGCAGTACTATTCTTTATTGGTGATGGCATTAAAAAAAAATTTCTCACACAAATATGAGTGTGGCCTCCCCTGACTCCTATAAAGAGATGAGATTACCCAATTAGCGCAGGTCAGAAGACTATTTCTTGCGAGTCTCTATCTTCTCTCCCCATCCTTTTTATGAGGTTTTTTTTTGGTCAGATCATTCGGTATTCGAAAATCACTTTAGGCTCCGATTAATCCGGATTCGAGCCGAGTAGACTTTGATTAAGCTAGAACAGTCTCTCACCAACTGATCTAACACTCGTTGGTCTTTTTATGGGTTTGGACTATTGATACCCTCCCTCCTGTTCAATTTGGTTTTTGCCTTTTCAGTTGAAAAGGTTTTACTCTTAATAGGGCTTGTCCTTTCTGTTGAAAAAGAGCTCCCCCCATGGCTCCTTTCGCACTCTTGTTCCACCAATTGTCTTTGTTTTCCACCTCACTGAGACATGAGTAATACAAGGAAAAGATTGAGGTCCAAGTTCTATTTGGCCTAAGACAGAAGTTGAAACTCGAACAACAATAAAAAACCCACCGAATATTTTAAGTTTTTTTCTCATTCTGAGAATGGATATTGAAATAGGTAAGGGTGAGAAGAAGAACTTCTTCGTCTAGATATGCGAGCGTTGTAGATCACTCAATGGTGGTCACAAGACATCATCAACTCTGCATTCGAATCCTTTGTCAAAGAGCAAATCATGGCACTGTAAGGCCAACAAGAAGGGCCAAAATATAGCTCCAGTGGGTTACTTCACAATCTATGTTGGGGAGGAGCGAGAAAGGTTTGTAATCAAGATTGAGTATGCCAATCATCCACTGTTCAAGATGCTTCTTGAAGATACTGAAATGGAGTATGGGTTCAACAGTCAAGGACCCATCTTGCTCCCATGTGAGGTTGATCTTTTCTACAAGGTTTTAGCAGAGATGGACGGTGAAGAAATTCATCATGGTTGGAGTTTCAAACATAGCTCGTGCAGTCGTTTCAATCGAATCCATCGTTTGGGTACCAGCGACAAGGCCTGGAGCTATGGTTTTTATGCCCTTCTCACTCCGTCGCCATTGCTTAAGATGAAGAACTTTCACTAGTAAATTCGGCCAAATTCAGTGTGTAAGATAACTAAACTATATGTAAATATATAGGAATATATTATAGGGTTTTTCTGGTGTTTATATGAATCTAATGATATGCCATTGGAGCTCTAAAGGAGCCTTAATTATCCAGTTGCAATTGCTTAGACTAGCAGTGAGCAGTGTAGAGGACAGAGACAGATCCCATGTAGGCCAAAAGTTTTGTCATGCATGAATGATCCGATATATCACTTTTCAGTTCCTTTGGTCACCAATCATTCATACAAAAAATAAGTCCAATTATGATTGATGAACCTTTGGCTTGCTTTCCATTTCTTCTGTTTAGGAGTTACAATGCATCATCGTGTCTAAGCTGTGTAATCATTGAATTTGTTTAATTCGTATCCGACCATTCTATAATGGGTATAATTTGTCTCTTTCAATTTATGCATGGTCGGGATTGTTTTAATAGACTTATTAAATGGGTCTAACTGAAGCAATATGTGGTTTGACACATAGTGCCAACATCCACAACACAAATGTTTGATGGACTACATTGATATATTATTGCTCGGTACTTGTTTTCATAAAACTCAACCCTATTTATAGAGTTAGAAATACACAAGATAAAGATAAATATCAATCATTCTCATCATTTATACTTATCCCGACTAAGTAAATAAAGAAAAATATCAATCATTCTCATCATTTATATTTATCCCGACTAAGTAAATAATGATAGATCTCTTTGAATTCTATCATACGTTTATCAGTAACTCTCAAGTTTGTACATTGAAAAGATAAGTAAGAAGCGTGGAACTTAAATTAAAATATATGATCAACTGCCTTAATACCATGAAAAAATATGTGGTTGAAATATAGTGGATACATACACGAACGAAATGTTTGATGGTCAATATCAATGATCTATTGGTTGGTGCTTATTTACAAGTATCCAACGCTATTTATAAAGTCAGAATTACATAATATAAAGATAAATACTACACCGGACACACAAAGATCTTTATCTCCACCGAATCTTTCTCTCAAGAAAAAAGTTCCACCAAACCACCACCGTTCTGCCACCTCCTACTGCTCCAACACCACCACCAGATCCACCAAACCACCAATGTTTTGCCACCTCCTACGACTCCAACACCACCAACGGTAGTGACTGGCGACAGTGGTGACTAGTGACCAGCGATCGACGCCAACATCTTTCTCCAGCAACGCACCTCTCTCTTCTCTGCAAATCGATAGCTGCTCGATATCAAAGCAAATTAGTACTGCTTATCTTCACCGCCATTGAAATTGACTATTTATCTACATAAATTGATGGAACCAAGAAGAAAAATTAGAGATAACATACTGTTATCCCAAGAACTTCTAAGGGACTATCACAAAAACTATAGCTCCCTTTTTTGTGCTCTCAAAGTGGACAGCACCAAGGCCTTTGATACTATTGAATGGGGCTTCCTTGTGGACAGTCTAGAAGCGATGGGCATTCCAGCTAGAATGAGAGGATGGATGAAACAATGTATCACCACTCCAAAGTTTTCTATCAATGTAAATGGGGAGCTTGTTGGTTTCTTTTCAAGCACTAGAGGGTTCAATCAAGGGGATCCCCTATCCCCTTATCTTTTTGTCTTTGCCATGGAGGTACTCTCAACTATTATCAGCCAACAAACCCTCTTCAAACTCAAGATTCAGGTATCATTGGAGATGCAAAAAGCTCAATTTAACCTATCTTACCTTTGCTGATGACCTTATGTTATTCAGTCATGGTGATCTTCATTCTATTAGCTTGCTAAAACTACCCTTGAAAAATCAAAGTGCTTTATGGGCTTCAAGCTAACCTCCTGAAAAGCAACATTTTCATGACTGCTGTTTCTGCTCAAGAGAAAATCTCCATCATCAACCTTCTAGGCTTCTCAAGGCCTCTGCCCATAAGATCCCTTGGCATCCCTCTGATTATGTCCAGACTTAAAGCCCAACACTGTGACCCACTTATAGAAAGGATAAAATCAAGAATTTTGAGCTAGGCAAATAGATTCCTTTCTTTTGCTGGAAGACTTCGACTCACTCGACCAGTCCTTATTAGCATTCAAACTTTTTGGGCCCCTCACCTTTGTCTTCCACATCAAATCATTGAAAATATAGAAAGACTCTTAAGATCTTTCCTCTGGAGTGGAACAAAGATGAAGTCAACTGGAGCCAAAGTTTCTTAGGAGGATGTTTGTAGACCCAAAAAAAAGGAGGACTAGGAATTAGAACACTCAAGGATACCAATTCAGCCCTCATGATGAAATATCTCTGGCAACTCTTCACAGATAAACAAGGTCTTTAGTCAAAATGGATACACTCTTACTACCTCAAAGGTAGGAGTATTTGGGCTGTTAAACCACCCCACAATTGTTCTTGGAATTGGCTCAGCATCTTAAAGTTGAAGGTACTCATTAGACCCTTCATTAAACATCTTATAGGCAATAGTATGAACACTAGTCTTTGGCATGATTCCTGGCACCCATATGGCCCTCTGTCAATTTTCTACCACACCACCACCATGGATGAATCTAGCTTGTCAACAAATTCAAAGGTTAACTTCATTGTCAATGGCAATCAATGGTCTTGGCCAATAATTGTTCTTGCTAAATTGATGGATATCGTTTACAACATGCCTTCCTGTCTCCCAAATCATCTAAGAGAATACACTGTGAAATGGACACTAGCCCCAAATGGCCTATTCTCTTCATCATCCGCTTGGAAACAAATTAGGGAGCAACATCCTAGAGTACCTTGGTACCATCTAGTATGATTTTCTCAAGGCATCCCTAGAATGAACTTTATTCTATGGCTGACTATCAGACAAATACTTAGCACAATAGATAGAACCCTAGCCTATGCTGCCCAACTTGGGATTGAATACAACCTATGTAACCATTCCCAAGAATCTCACCAACATCTCTTCTTTGCTTGCCCTTACTGAAGGTTCATCTTGTGTCATCTGATGCTTTGGTGTGGTGAACAATGAAAAACTACTTCATGGCTTCTTCTACTTGATCAAGTAGTTCAAACATGGAAGGGTAAATCCATGCTCAGAACCCCTTAGTAACTATGCCTCTCAGTAGCTATTTACTCCATTCGGAGAGAAAAGAACTCAAAGCTCTATAGCCACCAATTTAGGAACTCCAAAGTCATCTTGCAAGCTATTTTCCAAACCATTAGGGGCAAAATGCTTTGTCTTAAATTCAAGAACATTCCAAGGAAGGAAAGATTACTTCTAACCTGGCAACTTCCCAGCTCATGCCTCCTATGATGTCCAAGTTTGTTTTGCATATAATTCTATAGGATAAGGGTTAATTCCCATACTCAACTAAAGCTTGGTATCTCTTAGGAATTCCCCATTATTTTGCTCACCAATGGGGATTCACTGTTTGTATTGGTTTTTTGTTTTGATGTACATCACATAATTTTCACATGAATGAAAACTTTATTTACTTTCCAAAAAATAAAGAAGATAAATACCAATGTTGTTCATCACTTATAATTATTTAGATTAAGTAGACAATGATAACTTTCTTTGAATTCTAAGTTTTTCTATCATTGCAGGGTCAACTTTATAATGATACGAATTCATTAAACCTAACTCGTACTCAATACATTGTTGTTGATTCCGTGTTGGGAGCACAGATCGTACTTGGAATTGTTAGCCATAGTTCAACCCTTACAAAAAGAACAAAAACTAAACAAAATAACCACACCCACAGGAAAATTGCAATGGGAAAGGGAGAGCACAAAGGCAAATAGGACAAAGCAAGACAACTAGCTAATTTAATGATCTGTAGAAACCAACATATATTTTACTGGCTCTAGGCCTATACCTCTCCCAGAATTCCAAACTAAAGTTGGATGTTTTGTTTTTGTCTTTGACTTTTGAGGGGAATCCAATCTTTGTAAAGTTCCATCATTTGATTCTTATGTATTTTTGTTCTGATTAATATATTACTTTACTTCCCTAAAAAACATATATTTTACTCAAAGGGAACCAATTATTCTTCAAAACCTTTCTCAATCTTAATTTTAATTAAGAGGTCATTATTGTTACCAAAGACAAAGTTTGATTTCTTACGTTTCTCTTTTGGGAGTATATTTTGTCCTATTTTAGATTTCTCTTTCCACCTCTGTGGGTATTTTTCTTTACTATAGAGAAATCATTCTAAGTTGTAATATTCTATTTTTTTTTATGGACAATACCCAAGGAAAAATTAATCAGAAAAAAGGACAGAGGAAAATAATGTCGTGGTTTTCTAAATAACAATATTAAAAAAGAAATGGTTTGCCAACTTGTGGTAGTTTAGACATGTTATATTTTCAAGGTAATGGAGAAGAACAATGTCATTTTGGTTAGGTGAAAGGATGCATCCTCCTATATTTTTTTTCCAAAGGTAAAAATTGTATAAATATTAACCATCAAAAGTACATGTGAGGCAAAGTCTTTAACAAAATATATTAGGCTCAGTCTAGTGTAAAAACATTGTATACAACATGAACACAAATACTTTACGAGATAGAATTCTGAAGGAAGTATAAGCCTTGAGCCAATACTTCCGACTGAATCCCACTTCAAGAGAGCATCACTTGATAGAAAGCAAGCTCATGGAGCATTGGTAAATGTTCAACATCCAAAAAAAACAAAAAAACCACATGACATGAAGTTTACCCAAGGCAACAACTGTGAGGCCCAAGAATTCCCCAAGTGAGAGGTTTACACGATGCAGCTATTGGATAGACACCAAGAGTGCAACAGTTGCAAATTTTGAGGAGAAGATTTGAAATTTAAAGATGCTAATCTATCTATTATAGTTTGAAGGGTCATGCACAATATTGAGTTGCTATCCCTACTCTGGTTTGTGAAGATTTTTTCGTTCCTTTCTCTTAATATGTCAATATTGATTAGCCTCCTCTTGGTTTGGAAGAAAGTACAAAAAATAATTTTTTTATCTAATTGCATTCATTCGGATGACATCCTCGTTAAAAAGTGGTCTAAATCCTCAAGTATTTATGCCCTTTTCCTAGAATAAAGTTTTTTTTAAAAAAATTTCAATGTGATTTTAGTTCTCTGTTTTCCATCAACTATTGCAACTGATTAAGTCAGATTGATCATTTATTTTCTTGTTAAAATTCACATAATGTGTTCTCAAATTAATTTTGATAATGATAGGCTTAAGTGTAGACCCCTTTAGAGCCCATTTCAGGCATAAAATAAAACCAAACATTTGATCGCTATCAAGACATTTTGGACTTGCAGAAGGTGGTCCAAGTAGCTCATTCAGACAACATTCATTGGGCTCGAACTAGGCTGCATCCCAATTCCAGAAGAGGCTCAATGCTAAAGAGCTTAGTATAGGTACCAACTCGAGAAATGGGAGCACGACATCAATCTAGTCTACAAAAGCTGCAAAATGACACATGAACATTGGATAAGGGAACATTACCTGACGGCTCTGATGAGCAAAAACCCATAGGTAGTAGAGACGGATCACATACTGTAGTCGGCGAGTAGTGGGTGCAGAAAAGTGTCAGGGATCACAACTGTAAGACAAATATAAACACCAAGGGAACCACAAAATGAGCCAAAAGGGACCAACATAAAACTCTAACTACGAGTTCTATAAATAGCCAACAGTGCTATAGTGCACGAATAAAGAGCCATTCGAAAAACTACTAAGTAAAACCCAAGCAATATGCTGTAAAAGGCTTCAAGCCGTACAACCTGTAATAACAATCCTCTTTCCCAAGCAATACAATCTCCAAAGAATAAGAGTTTCTCTTATAGTGAACGTAACATTAGTTTTTTTGCCAAGGTGAACCACTCACATAGTTGTCTTCTTCTTGCATCATACACATAGTGTACACGCTCACATTCTCATATGAGCACACACACACACACACAATTGCTGGGCCATCTCTAAGGCTATTCTGTCATCCAGTCCAATTGATTTCGAGCACCATCAGCTTGGGGCCGTCTGTGGGAACGATTTTCATTATTTCTTCTTGAGTTTTCTTCAGCCACTTGTTAGTTTGATGGTATTTACTTGAAATAAAACTAAAACTCATGTGAACTTGCAGACCTTGAAACCTCTCGATCCCGACCATAAACGTTGAGAACGACCACCCGACGACGAATCCAACTCCTATCAATGAGTTGGAGATGTACCACCGAACCACAATGCAGGTTGTACAATAAAACTAGGACCTCGTAGCATGACATCCACTCCCAAGAGTTATTATTCTCAACCGCTAAGAACCCCAAAGCGACAATGCCTGAGGTCCTCGCCAAAGCGGAGAAATACATAAATGGAGAGGAGGTGCTCCGCATGAATGGGAACGTCCCGATCTCGAGTGATGGTAAGGAGAAAAAGAGATACCGTAACCCAAGAAAAGAAAGAAGGCGAGATCGATCCTCTTATGTTAAACCTACACAAGTAGTTGATGTCACCCAAGGATTTTTAAGGTAGGTTTTTATTGACTAAAAAGGCGCAAGGCGCTCAAGTTGTCCCTTTTTATTAGAAAGAGATATAGTCATCAGTAATTCTACACTTTGTAGTGACAACACTCTTTCATCACCCAAAAAAAAAATGCATTTAGTGACAAATAAAATTGTTACAAAAGACCTAAAAGATTTGTCATTAAAAGAGTAATAGCGTTACTGAAAGTACCAATACAGTGATGAGAATATAGTCACTATAAGTTATGTTATAATGAAAAATATTGTCATCTTTAAAGGTCTACTTCTAGGGAAGAATTTTAAATTAATCGCCAACTGTAAGCCTTTACTATCAAATTAAGGTTGTCACAAATTGTAGATCCTTAATTGTGTGGTTGTGAGCGATGAAAAAAGTTTGTCACTAGAAGTTGAGATTGGAGACGAATTCTCATTTCGTCACTTAAACTCTTTCAAAAAATATATTTATATATTTTTTTTGGCATAAAAATTGACCCCTTGAAATAAGCTGATAAGAGCCGTGTTACAAAGCCAATAATGTATTATCCTATCATTCACATCCAAAAAATATATAACAATTAATATAACAACCCAACCAAAAAACTAAAAATTTATTTTTTTCAAATAAAAATATCATCCAAGAAAATACAAAATAAGTGTACGAAACAAGTGTTTCCCACTGAATAAAAGACATAAATATGGAAAGGAAATAAATAAAAGGTGGACAAGTGTGGTTTTGTCCGTTGTAAACAACTTGCACCACCAACAATTAATCTGGATATAAGACAAAATAAAATGATGTTATTATATTTTCAATATCTATAAACTATTAAAGATAAGTGTAACTTTGGCAAAGCATACCTCATAAATGAGGTTCTTTTGCATAGATGACATAAAAACAAAGAAAAAGAACCAAGACAACACCCAAACAGATGTTCTAAAATTTCAAATAAAATTATAAGAAATCCAAATCTAAGCCAATTCGGAATCAACTCAAACTAACATAACTATATCCACAAATTATAACATCAATTTGTCTTTGAGAGATATACTATTTTGTATACATTATAGTGTCTGTCATGTTCATATCATTAAACCATTGGTTAATTGTTCTATGTTTCTATTTCTTCAAGTAAATTCAACACACAACAACAACAAATTCAACACATCTATCAACAAAAATGACTAATCAAACTCAACCACAAAATAAAAATTCTTTTCAATAGGCCTATAACCTTAATTATTTTACACTAGACAAAAAAATTCACAAGAAAAAAAATATTTCAATGTTCACATAGCAAGCAAATTTTACTCAATTTCGCAATAAAAAGTCTCAACAAATAAATTGAGGAATCATTTTGCATGAAATAAGTTTTAACACATAAAATTTACACTCTATAATAAGGGCAATTCCCAAATATGAAAGAAAGTAAATGTGTAATATATATAGTTTACCATGACGTAGAAGTGTTAGTCAGATGCCCTCCAAAAGACATACAGGCCTGAAACATATTCTCAAACTAAGTCTATCGAATTTTCATTTCTTCAATTTGAGTCTGTTGGGATTCTATCATCTGATTTTGAGATTGTATCTTTTGATTCTGAACCTCTACTCACTCAAGCAGCTCATGTTGAGCCCTCTTAGCCTCGTCAACCCTCCTTATAGCCTCTTGCACATCCAAAGTAGTTCTTTGACTTAATTTGGCAGATGTGTGGGGCTTTGGGCCATGCCCAAGACCACGTATATTCCCCAACCTTATCCCAAGTATAAGGTCGCATATCTCATCTGGATTTAACTTGGTGCCACCTTTGATATAGGCTAGGATTACAACTCTAACATCTAATTCTACAATTTTAAAAGTTCAATGCAACAACTCAAAAATTTGTATAAAAAACTAAAAATTAAATTATAATATACTACTCAATCTTACATATTTCAACTTAGTTTCATCGCATGACCATTCTTTCACTGTATCATAATGAGTCTCTTTGTAGAACAAAATTCGATCAGACTCATTATATTCTCTTCATTTTGCTGTATTATTAATAATTAGAATTATTGAACATAAACTTAACAATAATATTGTATTAAGTAATTTGAAACCATACAATAATTTATACATTAAGCATTGTAGAAACTACATTAAATGATCACCTTATATTTCTATCGTTAAAAGTTACTATTACTATTATCATCATCATTATCATCGTCATCATCAACACACATATTCTCTTCTTCATCAGCACCATCGTCATTATTTCCATCATCATCATCGACACCCACATAAATGCTATTATAATCAAAAGCTTCCCCATAGTGTACCCACGAGATATAAGTTTGTAATATCCTATTTACCAATAGATGATCTTCAATCTCTATTACACCTATTTAAAATGCACGTTCATGCATTTGCGCCACTGGAATCGAATATTAATAACCTAACCCATATGATCACGTGCAAACTTAATAAACGATTTAGTTTTGTTTTCGTAAGCATCACAAATTCTATGATTTAGCTACATAATAAAATTTATCTAGCCTCCTTCACTCGATGCTATTACAAGTAAAATTCTTTTACTTGTTATTTTAATATAAACTAACAATTGGTAGTCACAATGTGTATATCACTACAAAATAGAAGTTATAAGTTTATGCTACTTGAACGAAATTATGGGTGCTCTTGAAACAAATTAACATTGAAGTGACGAGTTAGGGGTATATGGATGAAGGTAAATAACAAATAAAATCCCAGCAACACCTAGTATATTTTTCAATAATAACACCCCATAGTAGAAGAAAGTAAATGGGGAATTGGAGCCCACCGAAATTCCCATTAATGGCAGAGGTCTCTCCTTCCTACTAGACCAATATAAATACCCTCCTTAAGTTCCACAAAAGCCATCACTCCTGTAGCATCTATTTGTCTTGTCTTGTGTTTTAACTCATTGTGTGGCTATGCTTGGTTGCATGAACTTTTGTAATTTATCTCTGTGCTATCAAACTACTTGGATGAAATGAAAAAAAAAAAACGAAAGAAGAAAGCTAATGGGAAAGTACATAACGACAAAGCTACAATCACCCAAATTGAAGATGATTAGAGATCGTACCCGCCGAAGTGGGTAGGGCTATGAATGAGTGAAATAGAGGGCCAATGAATTGATAGAGAGGGAGAGGTGAAACAAACCATAAGCGTAAGAGATTTCAAATGTCAACCAGTTTACAACAAACTAGGATCGGATTATGAGACTAACCTAAATTTTGCTGCAATGAATGTTGCACCTTACCAAATTCTTCGCAAAGAGACAAGTTGTTCTTCACAAGAAGAGAGGTTATGAAAGAGAAGAGCACACGAGAAAGAGAGAAAGCCGGAGTGGTAGTTGTGAGTGGGGAAGGAAGGATCATGATCGTGGGAGATGGTAAAGAATAGGATTCCTAAACTCCTAATTGGATTGGCGGGAAAGGATAGGTCCCAATAAAAGGGGGCTTCTTAATTGGGGAAATCAAAAAATAGTACGATTATTTGGGAAAAAGAAAGGACCACATAAAATTGTAAGGAAAATTTCAACATCCCTTTTAGTTTATCATAAAATTCGATTAAAATTTGAGTTAATTATTTTTTTATATATTAAAATTCAATTCAATTAAAATTTATTTTTCTACATATTAAAATTTGAGTCGATTAAAATTAGATCCGAGCTGATTAAGATTTATTTTTTTAATGTATTATAATTTAAGCTTATTTTTTTTATCATAATTTAAGCTTATTAAAATTCCCTTTTTTAAGTATTAAAATTTGAGTCGAATTGAGCTCAATCCTAAGTTGCTAGCAATATTAAAATTTCATTTAGTCTCTTAAAATTTATATTTTTTTACGTATTAAAATTCAGACATATTAAAATTCAATTCGAGTTGATTAAAATTCATTTTTAATTCAAGGGTGATATATGTCAACTCGAATATGACAAAATATTTGACACGATTAATTCATGGGTTGTCTGGTTAGCATTTATATATTTAACATGATTAATAATTAAACAAGTTGCATTATAATTGACTAATACTTGACACGAACGTGATATCACATGATCCGAACATGGCCCAACATAATTCAAGTCTCACGCCCTAAGATTTGGTGAGGGTTCATGAAATGTGAAACTTGGATAGAAGTGAAACTTGAGTGGGTCAATTTGATAACCAGCTTAGCCCAACCCAAAAAAAATTAATATTGAGCAAAGTTTGGATACAAAATTATCAACCTAATTTAAATTCAAATAATATTAAATTTATGTCTCTACTTTTTAACATCCAACCCAAATAAGTGAATTTGGATTCAACCCAATTGAAATCAAATTTATGCTCTAGTTGTGTAACTTGAGATTCAAAGTTGAATTAAATTGGACTTCAACTCGTATTTCTATCCATGTTATCTACCTCAAAATCAAAACCTCAATTGAAGTTGAATTTGATTCAAATTTCACCCCTACTTGCATATTATCCAATTTAAAAATTTAACGTTGAATGACATTCATATTGATGATTCAACTTGTGATAGAAATGAGTGATGTGATAAAAAAATATACGAAAAAATATGTGTGGATAAAATTTACAGTATTAATTATTTATGTCTATACTACTTCTAAAATTGATTTAAGGAGAAAAAAAATAATTTTCTTATTTTCCCTTTAGTAATTTTATAATGTCAAACATGTCCTATCATCTTACATTTAACTCTTTGACTTCCATTTCTAGGAGTAAAGACTCTTGACCTTTAATTTTGTTTATTTACTATCATAGAGTTCATTTCATCTTGAATTTAATAACTAGAAAAATTGATGCAACTTGTAATATTCAGGATACATCCAATCAGAAAAAATGTGGAAGGATAATATTAATATTTTCTATGTTATAAATTGGATGTACACTGAATAACTAGATAAAAATATTCAGTATACATCCAATTTATATTATAGATAATATTAATATTATCCTTCCACATTTAAGTATTTAAATTATTATTTATTGCTTTGTGGGTACATTAACCCTTCTATTGTAACTGAGGATTGCCTTTATGTATTCTATAACAAATTATTCTGCACTTGAATATTTACATTAGTTTCTTTCATTGTGTTTGTCTATTCGTCCTCTTTGTCCAAAATCCGAATCAATCGCAACTCTAGGCGTCTCATTGTCTTTTTTTGCAATATGTTTGGAAGATCAACATTAGACTGAGATGAGAGATCCATGTCGGCAAATCAACACAATTTCTTTTAACAATTGAGTGCAAATTGAGATCCTATGATTTGAAGAGACTCTTGAAAACAATTGAGGAAGAATCTGGTATGTTTAATTGGGTCCTTTTAAATAGAAAAACATTTCAGTCGTTAATGCTTTGTAAAAAAAAATTGTTAAAATTTCTGGATATTTTTTAATTATTACCCAACGTCATGTTCTTGACATAGTATTGTGTGAACATAACCAGGTAGGCCATCAGCTTTCAATAAGTTGATCTTTACACCTTTCTTATACATGGTGTGCATGTTTTTTTTATGTCGATTGGGCTCCTAAATAAATCTATGTTACTTCTAAATTGGAATATATGTATATATGCCGAAAAAGTCGTTACTGGCTTGTGTTTGCAATGGCAGGTTTCAGAAAGGTGTGAAGAGAAAGCTAATGACTTTTATCAACAAGCCATGTATGCATTTTCTTCTATTTCTTTAATTTTCTTTGGGTTGTGAATTTATTGTCATTAAATATTTCATTTTTTAGCCTCTTCTACTAAAGCTCTCTGTTGCTTTTGTAGCACCTTTTTTTTTTTGTAGCTTGAAGCTTTTGGGGTTTCATTATTGTGATAGATTGATTTTACATCTATCATACTAGAAGCTTTATCAACTTCTACCAAAACTCTTTGTTCTCAAATTGGATGATTTTTCCTTTGGTAAATCGCAACGCGACGATATTTTTGGCATTGATAAATTTGTTTTGGGGGTTGAATGAATATTTATAGATATTTTGGTTCTGTTGGTGCCCATGCATGTTTTGACGAGTGCAATAGTACTAGAGTGTAAGCTAACACTATATAAAGTTTTTAGTTTGCCGTCTAAGGAGGGTCAGGGCAAGATTTCATGATATAGGCATAGGCTCAGGACTAAACTTTTTAAAGTTTTTGGTAACAAACATTAACAACAATTATTCAATTTTTATGCATCTGGACATATTTTGTTTGTGGTAATTGGTGGTATGTAACAATGGAATGATCATCTGGACTATCAAATTCATCAATGCCAAAAAGAATAGGAACCATCACCAACAATGACTCTAGATTTAGGAATGGTTATCATTTCAATCGCCAATTATTATTTGCCATTGTTTTTTGAAGGTGGAGAAACAAAAAAAAGATGTAGAGGATACCTGCACACTTCAATTTATCTTACAATGCAAACATACTCTGATTCTCCGAATAAATTGTTAAAAGTTAGGTTTTTTCTATAGCAAACTGTCCGATGATTGCTATAATTTAAATTTCTTTCAAATTGATTGGGTAGTTTTCATGTATGTATAGATTATGCCCTTTTGGGTTCTTTTTAATTCAATTGTTGTATATAATTGTGATAGATCTTGATACATGTGGTTTTATCTTGAAAAAATGGTGTGAGGTAAGATTTTTCAAAAGTGAAGTAGAATTTTGATGTTAAAATTTAGTTGTCATTGGACAATAAGATAATGTTGAAGTCAGTGTGGAAAGATATTGTAAATTGATACTACACCAATGGGCTTATTTGACATGCTTGAGGTGTGATATTTATGGTTTTAATTTGCATGTTTCCTACAATGGTGATGAGAAAATAGCAGTTCATTTATTTATGTTTTGTGTTCCTTATGGTAGTTATTTATGACAACAATCTTAATGTATTTTTTTTTGAGAGTTTGTGATGGATGTCTCGAATGATAGTTAATAGGAGAAATCTTATAGATGCAAGGAACAACAATGTATGAAACCTGTACTAATTTTATGTTTAAGCTTTTGATGGAAAAAAATACTTTTAAAATAGCAGAGCTTCTCTTACATTTTCAATTACCACCACTGTGGTTGTTCTGCCCTATTTTTGTTGTAAAGAAAAAAAACAAAAAGAACACATGGAGATCTATATGTTTTGAATTTGATGATGTTTGTATCGTTGAATCATGTTTCTCTTAAATGAAAATAGATCCGCTTTCAACAAAAGAGATATGTTTGGAAACAATGTATAATTATTTGCTTTCTAAAAGTAGTTTTGTTTTAATGGGCACAGAGAAATGTAAAACATATTATTATTTAATTATTTTATGGACGATTTAGATCGATCCAATATGATGTAGAGTTCTCGTTTAAATAAAGGAAAATTTTATTGAAATATAATTTGAGAACTTAATTTAAAAATATAATTAAATAAAATACATTGATTATGTGAATTGAATTTTCATTAGTTGTTTTTCCCCTAGTAATCTGTTTGCTAATTAATAATATTTATTTCACATCGTCAGGGTTATAAAAAAAAAAGTTTTGAATTCACAGGAACTGGACACCTTTAATCCATATTGGGATTAAATAATTATTTTCACCACCACTGACGGATGTTGCTGCATGCGTTTGACAAATCCCAACAACTTGCCACCATTAAAAATATGTCTTCCTCCTCCCTCCCCTGTCTTCCCCCTCTCGATGGATTCTACCCCTCCCCTTCCTCACCCTCTTATTCCCTACCATTCTAATCTCACTCCCTCAGCAAAGCTCTCGCTGGAATGGACCCAAAGCCCGTTTCTAATCCTAGGGCGGAAGACGCGTGCATAGCGATTGGGGATTCTGCCACACAGTCTTCTATTGCTGTTGTTATGCCCCCTTTGGGCAAAGATTGCCACCATTACTGCCCTATCTCTGTTGCAGGTCAAGATGGTAGGCCCCAAGTAACATCTATATCTAACCATCAAATGGAACTGCCTACTAAAGAGGTTAATGCTCCCATAAATGCTGCATCGCCCAACAAGCTCCACAAGACAACGACTCCTACTAATCCAGGTGACATTCCTCCTGCTCTGCACAACCCCACTACTAAAGTCCCTTGGAATCATATACTAAAGTATGGCAGGAATAGCCCTAATCCTGAAACAAGTAGGATCGAACAAGATTCTATGAAATTACAATTCTTTGAACCAAAACGTCTTAACAACCGTATTGTCGTTCAACCTCCTCCCGAAGTTGCTAACAAAGGTTGTCTCTTATGGAGAAATTATCTTGTGGGCTATTTCATTGAGAAAAAATTATCTTTCTCAACGGTTTCTTTCATTGCCCATAAGATTTGGGGCAAATTGGGATTATTGGAGGTCTTGGCGAATGATCATGGTTTCTTCTTCTTCAAATTTGAGGATGAGGAGGCTAGAACCAGAGTGTTGGAAGCAGGCCCATGGTTCTTCCAAGGTAGGCCATTATTCCTCAAGAACTGGCAGTCTGATGTTGCTGTCTCAAAGGAGGATCACTCTGTCATTCCTGTGTGGGTCAAACTGTATAATATTCCCCTGCAGTACTGGACAAATGAAGGAATTAGCTACATTGCAAGTGCGGTTGGTAAACCCTTATATGCTGACTCTCTTACTGCAACTCGGAGGAGGATTAGCTATGCGCGCGTATGTGTGGAGATCAATGCCCATTGTGACTTGACTGAGTCCTTCGACTTACAACTGGAGAAATGCGATGATAGAGGTAACCCAATTATGGCTATGATTGGGGTTGAATATCAATGGAAACCTAAGGTATGTCTGGGTTGCCAGATATTTGGACATGATATGTCTAATTGTTACAAGAAGCCCGTCAACAGGCAGGATGCAATTGCTACCCAATCTTGTGGAAATACTAATCTTGACAAAGGAAAATCCATTGCCAGCACTACTGTGGTGGTGGATGAATACATTCAACCCGAAGCCACTGTACCTGCTATGCAGTTGGCTAGCTGCTCTGATGGTTCGAATGGTGCCACTGGTACTGGTTTGATTGTGTCAATGGATCATGTTCCTTCCAGTCCACCTCATATTAGCAATGGTAACCATGTATCTGCATTGGAAAGCACTTTATGTTTGGAAGGTGGGTCCTTAGTTGTTGACATTAGTCCTTCTCACCCAAAAGCTGGTATGGTGGAGAATATAGTCCTTGATGATTCTGCGAATCAGTGGATCACCCAGCAAAAGAAAAAGGCAAGGAAATTAAAAAAGATGTCCAAGCCTGAGGCTAAGTTAAAAGTAGCTGAGCACTTTAAACTCAGCAAAACCCTCCTCCATGATTAATTTTGCTTGTTGGAATATTAGAGGGCTTAATGAGCCTTCTAAACAGGTGGAAGTAAGGAAGTTTATCAGAGAATCTCACCTGGACTTGGTGGGTATTATTGAAACCAAAGTTAGGAGTGTTAACTGCTCCTTTATTAAACAGCAGATTTTTGGGCAGTGGAGTTTTTGTGCTAACTACCAATGCCATTCCTTTGGGAGGATTTGGATTGGCTGGAATCCAAATATTATAAATGTTACTAAGTGTGCTGAATCTGACCAAGTTATACACTGTCATGTTCAACATATTGATAGCAGCTCCTGTTTTTTTGTCTCCTTTGTTTATGCTATGAATGATATGGTGGATAGAAGGTCCCTGTGGACTGACTTGAGACACCATTCTTCCCTTGTCAACAAGGATCCATGGATTATCCTTGGGGACTTTAACATCATAAGGAATCCTAGCGAATCGGTGGGTTGTTCTGGGAAATGGTCTCCTGCTATGCTTGAATTTGAAGATTGCCTTCAGGACTCTGAACTTGAGGACCTTAGATTCACTGGCTTGCTCTATACCTGGAGAAACAAGAGAGATGGTACAAAATCCATTACTAGGAAGCTGGATAGGGTCCTGGTGAATCAGGTTTGGAACACCAATTTTCAGCATGCCGCTGCTGAATTCCTCCCATCTGGTGTTTCTGATCACTCTCCTGCTGTTGTCAAACTGGGTAACCTTGTCTGGAGAAGGAGGACTCCATTCAAGTTCTTTAGTCACCTTGCGGATAAGGAGAATTTTCTTACTACTGTGGCTCAAGCATGGGCGCTTGATGTGCAAGGATCTCTGCAGTTTAAGCTTTCTTCGAAGTTAAAGAGGCCCAAAATATTTTCAAGACTTTATGCAAGGATAGAGGACATAGTTCTGACCTCGTCCTGTCTGCTAAAGCTGCCCTACAGAATTGCCAGCTTAATATTGATAGGAACCCCTCTGACCACAACCTCATTCAGGAGGAGAAGAGACTCCTGGCTACCTACCTTGAGGTGGCCAAAGATGAGGAATTAATCCTCAAGCAAAAATCAAGAATCTTATGGCTTAAAGAGGGTGACCAGAATACTTGCTTCTTTTTCAGGTCTATGATTAATAGAAGAAATAGGAAGAAAATCACCTCCATCCAAAGAACTGATGGGACTATCGCTAATAGTGATGAGGAGGTTAAGACCGAAGCTATTGATTACTTTAAGCTTCTCTTGGGTCAGCATTGTAACACCATGCCTGCTTGTGAGAGACTAAGTAGGCTTAATTCTACCACCCTTACGAAGATCTCTGATCAGCAAGCTGGGAACTTGGTTAGGGAGTTTTCCAGCGATGATATTAAGCGGGCTTTCTTCTCCATGAATGATCATAAGGCCCCTGGACCCGATGGGTTTAATCCTTATTTCTTTAAGAAGGCATGGCCTATTATTGGTCAGGAGGTCATTGAAGCTGTTAAGGAGTTTTTCTCACATGGCATGCTCCTCAAGGAATTTAATGCTACCATTATCACTTTGGTCCCTAAGGTGCCTAATCCTTCCTCTATGAATGATTTTAGGCCTATCTCATGCTGCAATACTTTCTACAAGGCTATTTCCAAACTCATTGCCTCTAGACTCAAGGAAGTGATTCCTTTTATTGTTGATCATAGTCAAGCTGCATTTATCCCTGGTAGAAGAATTGGTGATAACATCTTAATCTCCCAAGAATTGTTCAGAGATTATCACAAGAATCATGGATCCGCAAGATGTGCTATCAAAGTGGACTTAAGGAAGGCCTTTGACACCGTCAATTGGGGTTTCTTAATGGATACTCTTGATGTTATGGGGTTCCCTCTCTTGATTAGGAATTGGATTTGGCAGTGCATCTCTACTCCCAAGTTCTCTGTTAATGTCAATGGCGAACTTGCTGGGTTTTTCCCTAGTACGAGAGGCTTAAGGCAAGGTGACCCTATTTCCCCCTACCTCTTTGTGATTGCTATGGAGGTTTTATCCCTTACCATTAAACAACAGGTCTCTTTTAACGATTCTTTCAAGTATCATTGGAGATGCAAGGACGTTAAGCTCACCCACCTTATGTTTGCTGATGATATTTTGCTATTTTGTCATGGTGATCTCTCCTCTACAAAAGTGCTCAAAGACTCCCTCGACCAGTTCAAAGCCTTGTCTGGGCTGCAAGTCAACCATGCCAAAAGCAGTCTCTTTATGAGTGCCACTTGTAATGAGATTAGGGACCAAATTGTTCATCTCTTCGGTTTCCCGTTGGACCAGCTCCCTGTCAAGTATTTGGGCATCCCTCTGATTTCCACTAGATTGAAAACCCTTCACTGTAATGAGCTCATTATCAAAATTGAGAGGAGAATTAATTCTTGGACTAATAGATTATTGTCCTTTGCGGGTAGATTGACCTTGATCCAAAGCGTCATTCACAGTATGCATACCTATTGGTCTGCTCACTTATTCCTTCCTCCACAGATCTCAGACAGAATTGAGCAGCTAATGAGGAGATTTCTATGGAAAGGGACCGAAATGAGTAGCACTGGTGCCAAAGTTTCTTGGGATGATGTATGTAAACCTAAAGAGGAGGGTGGACTGGGTATTAAAAGAATTAAAGATTGCAACAAAGCCATGATGATGAGATACATTTGGCTGCTTTTTACTGATAAACATAATTTGTGGGTGAAATGGGTACATGCATATCACTTAAGGGGCAGAAGTTTCTGGAGAATTAAAGCTTCCCAGACTTGCTCCTGGAACTGGATTTGCCTGCTCAAGTTGAGGTCCTCAACCAGGCCTCTCATCAAGCACAGGATTGGGAATGGATTTTCTACTATGCTATGGTCCTTCTCTGAATCTCATGCCCACCTTTTCTTTGACTGTGCTTACTCCTCCAATGTGTGGTCTGCTATCCTCTCTCATGCTGGGGTGTTATGGCAGCCTATGCCGTGGAATGTTTTTGTTAATTGGGCTGCTCTTAAATGGAAGGGCAATTCTTGCAAGAAGCTGATTTGCAGAATCAGCTTGGCAGCCACTGTTTATTACTTATGGATGGAAAGGAACAATAGAAGATTTAAGAACCAATTCAAGGACTCTAATTCTGTTTCCTACCTTATCCTTCAGACTGTTTGGTGTAGATTGACTTCCCTCAAATTTAAACCCACCCACAATAATATTCAAACTATTCAATCATGGAGACTCCCTTCTTGTTGTCTTTCCTAACGGCCTTTCTTGGTTTCTTTTCCCTGATGTCTTGTTCTTCTGTTGGTTCTGCTGCATTTTCTTCTGTTGTTCTGCTCTGTTCTTGTGATGCTACTGGCTGGTTTCACTTGTGGATGAGATAAATTATTTTATCCCTGTCCAGCTCTTGGTTTCTTCCACTGTTTCCGTACTCTCCTGTTGTGATTGTGGAATTGACTGGCTTCCAATGTCCATACAGTCCTGTTGTGAGAATGCCTCAGTTTTGTCTCCTCTTCCCCTCCACCCTGTTCTTGTGTTCCCTTGTGTCTCCTTGTGTTTCCTTGAGTGTTTCCTTTGCTCTGACTGGGTGGTATTTGTTTGGAAGTGGTCATTCACTTACTTCCCTTTGAATCCCTCCTTGCTTGATACTTTGGCAGCCTACCTGCTATCTTTTGTGTCTTGTTGTTGCCTCCTTGATGTCTGTTCTTTGGCAGCTACAGCTGATTTGGATGCTGTCTTTTGTACTGATGTATGTTTTTTGAAGCTAGCTTTGAGTTTTGGTCTTGACTTTTCTGCTGGACTGCTTGGTTCAGTTTCTGGAGTTGCTGGCCCAAGGTTCAGCTGACTCTCTCTTGGTTCAGTTGCTACTGGTTATGCTTACTTGCACAGCTGAATGGTTTTATGCTTCAGTGGCATCATGTTCTCGGCACCAAGCTAGGTCCCTAAAGTTCTTTACTGTATAGCTTGGGTTTATTTTCCTTTTGTTTTATGCTTTCAGCATTCATGTAAAGTTTGGGTTTTTCCCTTTGTGATCTATTGAATTTTACTTTCCGAAAAAAAAGTAGTAAAAAGATTAAGTTGTAAATTCAAATGTCTTGAATTTGAATTTTAATAATTTTTTAAGAGTCAAATTATGAGAGATTCATTCCTTAGGAATACCTCTCAACGTAGATAGCTTAAGTTTGACCAGACTGGAGAAGGGATTAGTTAAGGTACACGTAAATAGGCCTAGATACTCCTAACCGTTGAACTGGTGAAGTATCTATTTGGGGTATGGGCTGCCCACATGAACAATATTAATAATGTGTGAAAATTGGAAGTGAGTTTTCTTAGATATATTTGTTTGGAGATAAGTCCTGCAAAAAAACTTATAAGGGGCTAAGTCCATGTTTAAAATTATATGTAATGACTTAAGTCCACTTTTTTCTATCTAAAAAATATCATTCCTTGAACGAAAGTTAAATTAATTTCTTATTTTGAAAATTGTTATTCTTTTATTTAATGTCAATTAAAATATGTCAATAAAATTTTTATCATAAATTTAAAATTCAAATTCAAAACTCTCTCTGTCTCTCTCTCTCTCTCTCTCTCTTTATATATATATATATATATATGGTAGCCGAATATATATCCTTGAAAGGAAGTTAAATTAATTTCTTATTTTGAAAATTGTTATCCATTGATTCAATATCAATTAAAATATACCAATAAAATCTCCTTCATAAATTTAAAATTCAAATTCAAAACTCTCTCTCTGTGTGTATATATATATCTATATATATATATATATCAAATTTAAAGCTCTCTCTCTCTATATCTATATATATATATATATAGATATATACCTAAACTATATATTCAAATTCATGCTATTATTATTTTTTATTATGTTACTGTTCATGTTATTGCTTTTTGTTGAGTATGTTACTACTATTATTTTACTAAATATTAATATTCAATGTCACCGCAGAAAGATTCTAAATATGAGAAATCCCCCTTGGATTCGAGAAGAAGGAAATGCCAATTCACTTCGGATATGTATGGAGTATGCTCATTTTTTTTAGCGAGAGGAGCATTGTTTTGAGGGAGGGAAAGCGTGGTTTTATGGTTTTGTTTTTGAATATTATTATTTTTTTGTTTTTGAATGGTACTATTTTTTGCGTTTAAATTTGAGAGAAATAATTATTGTTAAGTATGTTACATTTTTTGTTAAGCATGTTATAATTTTTGTTGAACTTGTTAATATTTTTGTTGAACATGTTACTGTTGTTATTTTTTAAAAATATTAATATTGAATTTTTCAATTTTTTTTATGTTTAAATGTTACTATATATATATAACCTATATATGGATATAGATAAGAGAGAGGAAAAATTTTAATGTTAGTCAAACTCTTAACTTATATATGGATATAGATAGATGTGAGAGAGAAAATATTTTAATATTAGTCAAACTCTTAAGATTTAAGAGTTTTTAATTTTTAGTTTTATTTCACTTTTAAAGGAAAGAGATAGTATAGTAAAATTGATAAAAAACGGATTTCATAACAAATAAGTTTTCTTGACGGACTTAAGTCTAAACAAGTCTATATATGGGAACCGGCCTCCAAATTTTCAATATAATATTAGTGAAGGTTTTGTGGCCTGTTGGACTGTTGACTATTTGAGCTGCTATTTTTTTTTTTGAACAATTATTTGAGCTGCTATTGATACTGCATTTTCAACGAACGTTACATATATTATGTACGTCAAGTAAAAAAAAAACTAGAAAAAGAAAAGTCAAGCTAGCAATAGAAAAAGAAAAGTCAAGCAAGCAATCATCTAAGAAAATAAAAAGTAGAAAATCCCAGAAGCACCACTCTAAATTTGTCAACACTTAACCACGGCAATTTTTTTTTCGCAGTTATATTTTCACAAATACAATTAGATGGTTTGATTAACTTTTAACAAACTTCAATTTTTCTTGAGTCTTCTTTTCATGTGTTTTGACTCCCGCTAACCATGCGACTTGATATATTTTCTTTTGTTTTACTGTCTCTTTCTCAGATATTGTGTTGCTTCAATATGATTATTAACTAACAAAACATGACCAAATCAGGTATTAAAATTACTTCAACACGAAATAAAGACAATATATTTAACTTGAATATTCATATTATGCTTTTAATTAATATTGTGTAAATTGATATTAGGAATGAATGCACTAGCAGGATTTTAGTTGCAGGAGAGAGATGACAATTGATCAAATTTCTTTGCTCCTCTCTCTCTCTCTCTATTCCCAATACCCAACACAGCTTAAACACAATTCCATCGGTCGGATGCTTGGAAAGTTTTTTTTTTTTGATATAAAAAGATAATCTTTTTATATGTTAAGACACATCATTGTGGAGAAGAATTGACAAAAAGCCGAGCAACTCTCCTCCATACTTACAATTCAAAACATTAGAAGCATTCCTAGCTAACCAGTGGGCAATAATATTGTCAAACCTACGAACCTAGGTTACTTCAAAAGAGAAAAAATTTAACACAGTCTTGAATAAAATTTACAAAATGCCCGATTTCTGGAAGACTCCCTTCTCGGTTCCTTATGAGATCTATCGTTCGCTTAGAATCCCCCTCCAAGATGATAAGTTTCAATAATTATTCAATCACTTCCGGCTTGCCATACTAACCTAATACCAAGTTTGTTCATGCACTAGGCCACTATTTTCTTCAAAAATTATTTTAGTTACAATTCAATTTGGGATAATTTGCAATCAAAAAAGTAAATTTACTGCTAAAAAAAGTAAGATCACTACTAAAATGTTATGATCGATCTTCACATTAAAAATGAAATCAAACGGTCCCATTTTAATTTAATGTCATCTTATTTAACCATAATCTCACTGCGATTGAGTCATACTTTTGATGATCAATGGGTTTTTTGATCAAAAGTTATTCTTTATCTGGTGAAGACATTGTCTTCTTGAAGTCAAGCATTCAAGTTTTCTTCTCCCTTCTCCCTCCTCCCTCACCCTCCCAAAAAAATGAAAAAGTCATACTTTTGATTCAATACCCAAAAACAACTCTTTGATGTAATAATCATTTTCTAGATTTTATGATGGGGACCAAAGTTAATGACTTGAATGTCTATGACGTTAATGATGCGCATGAATGGCCTTCTAATGATTCCTGTGGGTAAGTTCCGATTTTTAAGGAAATATTCTACTATTTAATGCAAGTATCATGTATACTTTTCACCCTTGATGTGATGGATGTTGATTTTGTGGGTTGGTCCATTACTAGTGTAAAATGGACCCACTATCGATGCTGTGGTGGCTCAGATGTCATACACGGACTTGAACCATAGCACAACTCTTTTGTCTTAACTAGTTTGTGCACGCGCAAGCTAACTATTTTGAATTTTTTTTAAAAAAATAGATAAATTAGACCAATTTTTTTATATAGTAATGATTATATATTATATTATGGTTATTGAATTTTATCAGATTTATTTGTTCACTTGTTAGCTGACAATTGTACAAAGTAACATTGTTAACGTAGAGTAACTGTTACGCTTGAGATTTTTCTCGTATTTGAGGTTGTATGAATTAAATTGCATAAGGTTAAAAAAAAAAAACTGAATTACATTGCATTTAAAAATTGTAATGTTTAATTTCAATAAGTGATTAATAATTGAATGGCTAATGATTTTTTGGACTAGTAAGAAGTTATTATTGTCTTTTTATCTTTTTAATGATAATATTATCAATTAATTTTTTTTTACAAGCATTGACATTTGAAAGTAGTATATAGGTTATTAAATCTATTCAAATATTTATTTTTTAGCGAATTTAGATATGCACTATGTACCTATAAACATATGATATAATTTGATGATTATTTAATAAAATTGAGGAGAAATTTATGTGCTAAATGTTAAAATCGTCTCTAATCAACTTATTCGGATCATAACTGATATCTATTTTAACATATTCATATATGCGTTATGAAAAATAAAATTCGTTAGATAATTGAATTGAATTCAGATCACATTTTCAAATCAGATTTGAATCAAATTTATACTATTTAGAAAGAAGATAATCAAAAGTCAAACAATGTTTTTATTTGAATTAATGCAACTAATACAAAAATTAAAAAAATCTTCGAAAAGGGATAAAATAGAATTTTTTAAGGATAAATAAGAAAATAAAATTTTTTTCTCTTAAGCCAATTTAAAAAGAATAAAGTAGACATTATAGAACTATTAAATGATCAATAAGGAAATCAAAAGTTTTTTACTTAAGCCACTTTTATTAGTAGGATAGATATAGATAATTTGTCAACTACAATGAATAGGTGCTTGTGCCAATTTACGCGCGCTTCGACTAATTCTCTTTTTCAGTTTTCCTCTTCTAGTTATAACTCATTTGTTGTCAGCTACGTTTTTTTTTTCATGTCTCATCACACATTATTTCCTTCAATATATTTGACAGAAGGAATTCAAAATTTCTTTGGTTTTGTGCGTGTTTCAACATAGATCTCCTCTTCTATCTCCTTGTCCACAGATTCTTTTTTCTTTTTGATTCGTTTTTTTAGTTCAAAAGATTTTGTTCTTCATTTGGTGGTCTAAAAGAAATTCCCATTTTCAATAAATCTTTGTTCTTTATTTCGATTCAGGCTTATAATGTGTTTTCCTCTATGTTGGATTTTGTTCTTTATTTCGATTTGGGCTTATAATGTGTTTTCCTCTATTTTGGAGAGTCTATAAATTTGTCTAATCCTGTGGCTAAACATTAAATCATATAAATAGTGTTCAAGAAAGTCTTGTACCTTGGCAAGTTTTTTTCAAATGTATGTATGTTAAGAAAATATAAAACACAAGGATGAAATAGTGAACAATGTTTTTGTATCAAGTAACGATGTTTTGTATCAAGTATATATATAGCATTTTCATGTATCTGTATGAATATATTGATATAGAATTGTGCTCTACAGGAGCTTTAATTATCCACTCATAGTTGATTATATTTCCTATTTATTCCATAGGGTTAGGAAATTATAGATTTATCCCTCATGAATACACAAGTCTCAACGTGGATGGTTTGTTTTTTACCAAACCGATGAGGGAATTAGTCAAAATACGTGTAAACAATTTTAACCGTTAAAGAAGGATGATCGTTGAAGGCCAAAATTGTATGATGCATGAATGGTCCTTTACGTCACTACAAGGGTAAAAAATGTACAAGTATGATTCATTGAAGAACTTTTAGCTATGAATATTGAATTTCTAAATGTTTTCTTTCCCTCGAAGTAGGGTTGATAGTAGATCACGTGTGTCTAATTCGCATCACTTTAACATTTATTGAAACTTTTAAATCCGTGTATAACTCGTGTGTATCGAGTTTGTTTACAGTTGAGTTTGTATCAAACTGCTTATTGAACGTGTTTAGTAGTTCAACCGTATTTTAACACGAACCCATTAAGATAGATTTCATATTTGATACATTGGTGTTAATTTGGTTGGGTTGGATTCGAATTGCTAGAACTAGTTCAACCCCCTTCCCCTCTGAAACTAAGGGATAAAGCGAACAACTCAAGAACAGATAAATCTTCAAAAAAGGACAAATGTGTAAAATTGATTTCTTTTTTTGTCTAAAAATGATTTCATGCTGCTCTAAAATCATAATTTTTTTTAAAAAAAAATAGTATGCCAACTTTGTGCAGGTAAGAAATATTTTTCAACGGAGTGGATAAGAACAATTTTGATTAGGTGAAATATGTTTCCTCTATATGACTGGAAGAAAGTACAAAATAAAAAGTAAAGAATAAAAAAAATGTATGCCCATGCCTTCAATAATTGTTTCAAAATTTGGACCTCAATGTGATATTGTTGTGTGTTTTGCCATCAATTGGCACAATTGATCAAGAACGGCCAATAAACAAATTATCAATCTAGTCCAATTTTTCATATTTTTGTTTATTTGGAGTGCAAAACAGTAAATTTATAATTTAATACGGTTCAACTGTATTATGATATAACATCTATAAGTAATATTATAATCGGTTCAATAGTACAGACATGACATATTATTCGTATATGTATTTAAAATAAATTTACATATAATAAAAATATTTTTTACAATCAAATACAATCTAATATTATATTAGAGATTTTTTATCCGTCCTTTAGTATTGTAACCAGACAACCCCTTTATCTACAAAGATATGTCATTATTAAGGTTATAATGTGTCGTTAGACAAAAGGCCAAGATGTATAAACTAGGGCATACAAAGGGTCAACTAGGGCACATATCACATAATGATCAAGTTCTGATAAAAACACAAACAATCCTCACCCAATTCATTATGTATTCACCCATCAATTAACCAAACTTAGTCCCATAGGTTATACTTGGGGGAAATTGGAAGGGGATACACAAAATTGGAGTTAATTGTAAAAAACTACATAGAAAAAAATGTAGAGTAAAAAAGTTCTTAATTTTGATACTTATTTGTTTCCAAGTACATTATTTGAAATTTTCATAGTTTCTTCTGACTTTTATATCCTTTCTTAATCCATGCATATTTTTTTTGGAAAGTGATACATTAAACATCTCCTAGTTTTATGGGAAAACTTTAATATTCCGTATTTTATATCCTCCTTTGATTCATGCGTATTTTTTTTTGGAAAATAATTTTGTTTTCAAATTATATTAATATCTAAACTCTATAATAGTGTAATAATAACAGTGTAACAAGAAATTTACACAAATTATTGTACTATTAAATTTTATCAAATATATATTTTCATATAATTTCATTCAAAATAGTTCATCTCTGTTTTGAATTTGTTACCACATGTTCAAAACCACATAGCACTGTTTTCGTTATAGTGTATTGTTACACTGTTTTTATTATACTATTGCTCAATGAATTTGTTATGTTTTTGTTACAGTGTAAATAATTTTATATTTCAAATTATATAAAAATAATAATTAACAAATTTTGGAATTCAAACAAAGTGATATATCCTAAAATAAACGGAATTTTAAAGTTCTGCCATAAAACTAGGAGATATTTAATACATAAATATAATTTGAATGCAAAACCACTTTTCAAAAAAAAAAATACACATGAATGAAGGTGCATTAAAAATTTTGAATTAAATGACTTTAAATTTCAACGCTTAAGAGCATCTCCAACAGAGTAGTCAAATGGCCAAAATGCATTTTTGTTACAGTGATTAGCTAAATATAGCTAATCACTGTAGCAATAGCATTACTTTGTTTATTAATATTTTCTCTCTCTTCCTTTTCTTTCTTTCTTTCTTTCTTTTTCTCTCTTTCTCTCTTTCATTATTCTCAAAAAATGTAATACAAAAATAATCGAATTTTAATCGACTCAAATTTTAAAAAATCGAATTTTAATTGACACGAATTTTAATAAGTAAAAAAATATAAATTTTAATCGACTCGAAAGCGAATTTTAATTGGCGCTAATAACTCGGGTAGAGTTCAAATCGACTCAAATTTTAATACGTAAAAAATATATTTTAATAGGTTCAAATTTTAATACTTCAAAAAAATAAAATTTATTCAACTTCAATCGAATTTTAAATGGTTCAAATTTTAATATGTAGAAAAATAAATTTTAATCGGCTAGAATTTTAATAAAATTTTATGTAAAAAAATTACTTGAGATTTATGTAGGGGCATTTTTGGTATTTTAGATTAAATTTTTTTGTTAGAAATGATAGTTTAATGGTAGGAGTGTTAGTGATGTGTAAATATAAACTAGAAGGGGTGTCATTGAAGATTTAGAAACTAGAGGGGGTGTGACTGAAGTTTTTCCTAATATTATTTAAAACATATGATCAACTACTCTCACACCATGAAGAAATATGTGGTTCGACACATGGTGGAACATATATACACAACTAAACATCTGATGAGCTACCTCGATGTATTATTGATTGGTGCCTGTTTATAAAGTACCCAGCCCTAATAGGGTGATAAATATATAATATAAAAATAAATATCATGGATGATCATCACATATATTTATTTAGACCAAGTAATAATGATAAATTTTTTTAAATTCAATCGTTTTTCTAACCGTGCTAGTTCAACTTTACAATTATACCAACACATTAAACCTAATTTGCACTTGATACGTTATTGTTGAATTCATGTTAGGTGCACAGATTGTACCATAAATTGTTAGCCATAGTTCAACCCTTCCAAAAATAACAAAAAGGGACCAAAATAACCACACCCAAAGGAAAATTGTAATGGGAAAAATAATGCACAAAGGCAAACAATTCCTAGCAAGACGAATAACTTCCTTAATTTTAAGTGTAATTAAGTTGACAATGCAAGTTAACTAACTATTCCAGTTTAAGTGGTCACTTTTTTCTTTCAAGATTACTTACTTATAAATTAAGTCCAGAGGTCAATATCATTACCAAAGACAAAATCCAATTTCTTATGTTCTTATTTTGGACTTTTAGGCAGAGTTGCTAAGATGTGGGATGTGCTTCCTTAGTTTTTAGAAGACATGGTCATATAAAACAGCCGAGATCAACATTTACCCAACCCTGGTGGTAAGGTGTATGTAATGATCAATCGGCCCATCTTGGCCCCAGTATCAGAGGAGTGTCTATTTTATGTATCGACACGAATACGTTAATAATTTAAAAGAACACGATTAGATAGTATGAATAATAGAAGAGAAGGGTTATTATGACACATAAATAATTACTTTAATTGATATACTTTGGAAAAAAGTGAATTTTCTTATTTTTATTGTTGATCTAATATTGAATAAGTTATTTCGATAACATAAGATGATACATAAGTCATATAATTCGAACTTAAGACGATACAAATGAATTACATCCTTACTCTAAACCTACACAAGGTTTTTTTGTAAGATAGATATAATTTTGTTAATCTAAAAAATAGATATACAATAAAGCTCAAAAGATGCTACACAGCCCACAAAGGAAAACTACAGAAGTTAATCGCGGGGGACGAAAAAGAAAGAAAAAGATGTTGGGATCTTTTATATATATACCGAAGAGTCTTCTAATAATTGAACTTTGGGAGTAGTTGAAAATCTATGTACATGTATGCTAAATCTGAAAGCCTGCTATTTGAAAGTTGTTTAATTTGTCATTTAAAGCCTTGGTCATATAAAACCGCTGGGACCAACATTTTCTCAACTCTAGTGGCAAGTTGGATGTAATTGTCAACTTGCCCATCTTGATCCCCCAATCTCGTGAGGTGTCAATTTTATGTATTGACATGATTAGGTAGCATGAATAATAAAAGAAGTGGGCTATTGTTACCAAAAATAAATAAATCAATTTACTTGGCAATATAAAAATAAGTGACTTATTTTTTATTTTTTGTTTCTTCTTCTAATATTGTATAATCTTTTTTATTAATACAACATGGCATAGATACAACATAATCCGAGCATAACACAACACAAATCAATTATATTGTTGAGATAAACTTATATAAGTTAAATTGTGGTCGTGTCACTAGAAGATTTTGAGTTAGGCCCTCAAGTTGACTTTTTTCTTTTTATTTTGGGATGTGTGTTTTGGGTTTTTTTTTTTGTTGGGGGATTGGGGGGGGGGGGAGGGAGGCTTTGAAATAAAACTATAGTAGAAGTGTAAGTGCAAGTTGCATTTTGAGGAACCAAATGCAATGAATGTTAATGAAGTCAATAGTTAGTTTAGGATAACGTCTGTATGAAATCAATTGTATGACATTTGCATACGATGGCTCTCTGTGCTTTCCCCCATCCCCCTTGAAACCTAGATTTTCCTCCCCAATTCCCTCTCATCCTCCTTTTGTTTCCTTCAATCCTCCCTCTCCACCCTGTATCCACCTCCTTCACCCAGATCCCCCAAATCCCATCTTGCCTTATCTCCCTCATGCGCATCCTCTGCCCACCCAATCATCCCAATAGCTTATGCAAACCTTTCCAGCTCAGCCATGACAGAGAAGACATTAACTCCCAAAGATCAAAACAAGTTTGATGGGCTATTAATTTCACCTACCCATTTCCCCACCTTAATGGCCAACAATTGCCCTCCTAAATCTAGGGTCCTACCCAAGGGCCCCATCCTGTTCATCCCATTCCCAATTCGGGAGATGGGTCCTCATCCACTCTTGTTTCTAGTGGCATCTCCACTACAAAGGCCCCCCACTGGAAACAAGGTCTATAAAGGACACTCCACTAGAGAAACCGCAAATCACCAAACCGAACAGCCTGGGACCCATTCTCCCTATTTTTCCAGTTGTGGCCTCAGTCCCAGCTCCAAAGTCCAGATCTGTAGCAACAAGAAGCAGCCGTTCCTTCCTTGCGAACGGGAAGCAACCACTCCATCCTAGCCCAGTGGGAGTTAACCACCAAGCTATTCTAGGTACGTCCATTCCTTGGGATCAAGTTGTTAAGAAAGGCAAGGGCCTAACCTTACTACTATGAAACTTCAATACCATAAGCCAACCAGAGTGAATAACAGAGTGATTGTTAAACCCCCAAAAGAGGTTGCCACAAAGGGTTGTGTCAAGTGGAGAAATTGCCTAGTGGGGTACTTTATAGAGAAGAAACTCCTTTTCTCCACTGTTAATTTCATCGCCCACAAGATTTGGGATAGTATGGGATTGTTGGAGGTCTTGGCCAACGATCGTGACTTTTTCTTCTTCAAATTCGAGGATGAGGAGGCTAGATCTAAGGTTGTTGAAGCTGGGCCATGGCTGTTCTAGGGCAGGCCTCTGATTTTGAAGAAATGGCAGGATGATATCGTTGTTACTAAAGAAGACCATTCCATTATTCCTGTGTGGGTGAAATTATACAACATCCCTCTGCAGTACTGGACTAATGATGTTCTTAGCTACATTGCAAGTGCACTATATGCTGATTC
>CM042202.1:7402941-7412982 GCA_023539305.1 Ilex asprella | reverse complement strand
AATAATAATAATAATAATAATAATAATAATAATAATAATAATAATAAGGCAAAGTAATTTTAAAATTCTAAAGATAAATAACGTTTCAGATCGTTTTCAAATATCCGATATACTACTATAAAATATCATCAATACTCAAAATCTTTTAATTGATTAAAAAAGCCGTCATAAAATCACTAATGCCCATATGAACAACTTTAATATTAGTGAAGGTTTTGTGGCCTGTTGGACTGCTGACTATTTGAGCTGCTGTTGATACTGTATTTTCAATGAAAGTTACATAACATATATTATGTACGTCAAGTAGAAAAATATAAGTCAAGGTAGCCATCATCTAAGAAAATAGAAAGTAGAAAATCCCAGAAGCTCCACTCTAAATTTGTCAACTCTTAACCATGGCATTATTGTAAGCGGCGAGAACAGTTGCATTGGTGATTTCATTTTCGTAGTTATATTTTCACAAATACAACTAGAAGGTTTGATTAACTTGTAACAAACTTCAATTTTTCTTGATTGTCTTCTTTCCATGTGTTTTGACTTTCTCACTAATCACGCGACTTGGTGTATTTTCTTCTGTTTGACTGTATCTTTCACATATATTGAGTTGCTTGAATATGATTATTGACTAACAAAACATGATCACGTCAGGCATTGAAATTGCTTCAACTCGAAATAAAGACAATATATTTAACTTGAATATTCATAGTATGCTTTTAATTAATGTTGCGTAAATTGATATTAGGAATGAATGCACCAGCAGGATTTTAGTTGCAGGAGACAGATGACAATTGATCAAATTTCTCTCTCTCTCTCTCTATTCCCAATACCCAACACAGCTTAAACACAATTCCATCAGTCGGATGCTTGGAAAGTTTTTTATTTTTTGCTACGAAAAGATAATCTTTTTATATGTTAAGAGACTTAAGCAACTCTCCTCCATACTTACGGCAATTCAAAACATTACAAGCATTCCTAGCTAACCAGTGGAAAACAATGTTGTCAAACCTACGAGCCCAGGTTACATCAAAACCGAAAAAATTTAACACAAAATTTTGAATAAAATCTAGAAAATGCCCGATTTCAGAAAGATCTTCTTCTCGCTTCCTTATTAAATCAAATGTTCGCTTAGAATCCCCCTAAGTTTCAATAATTATTCGTTCACTTCCTGCTTATCGTACTAATCTAATACCAAATTTGCAAGGTCGGCTCAAGCCAATTTAAGGGCTAAAACGCAAACATTAAATGAATATTTTTTTTAGTACTATGTTTTTAAAAAAATTAATTTATTTTTAATATTATATGTGAGAGGGAGATAAAAGAAATATGTGTTAATGTTTTTGAGAAAGAGATTTCAACTTTTGTTTTTTTTTTACCACAAAGAGGGAGAAAGTGTTTAATTTCAACTTTTGTTTTTTTTTTCAAGGGAGAGAGAGAGAGAGAGAGAGAGAGAGAGAGAGAGAGAGGTTAGGAGTAAATATGAGTTGATTTTGAGTATTTTTTTTAATTTCTAAGTTTTTAATGTTATGGATTGGATTATAAGCCCAAATTATTGCAATAAAATTTTTAATTGAATTTAATTTTTTGGGGTTTTTTTGTAGGGCTTAAAAGTTAATGGATTAAAATTTTTTTTTGTGGGTTAGTGATGTACATGAAATTTTGAGGCCTTCTAAAATTTTGGGGCCTAAAGTCATGCTTTTTTTTCTATATTGTTAGGCCGGCTCTGCAAATTTGTTCATGCACTAGGGCGCTATTTTCTCCAAAAATTATTTTAGTTTCAATTCAAAAAAGATAAATTTATAGCTAAAAAAAAGTGAGATCAATATTAAAATGTTATGATCGATCTTAACATTAAACATAAAAACCAAACGGCCCCATTTTAATTTAACGTCATCTTATTTAATCATAATCTCATTGCAATTGAGTCATACTTTTGAAGTCAAATGGACTTTTGATTCAATGATATTTTTTACCTTGTGAAAACTTTACCTTTTTGAGGTTAAGGGTTCAAACTCCATTCCCATCTTCCTCTCCCCCACAAAAAAAATGTCATACTTTAGATGCAATACCAAAAAATAACTCTTTGATATAATAATAATTTTCTAAATTGTATGATGGCGACCAAAGTTAATGACTTGAATGTCTATGAAGTTAATGATGCGCATGAATGGCCTTCTAATGATTCCTGTGGGTAAGTTCCGATTTTTAAGGAAACATTCTACTATTTTAATGCAAGTATCTTGTATACTTTTCACCCTTGTTGTAATGGATGTTGATTTTCATGTCGGTTGGTTGAAAAATTGTCTACTTCCAATACTAGTGTAAAATGGACCCACTGTCTGATGTTGTGGTGGCTCAGATGTCATACATGGACTTGAACTAGAGCACAACTCTTTTGTCTTAACTAGTTTTTGCACGCGCACATTAACTATTTTGATTTTGTTTTAAAAAATAAATCAATTAGACCAATTTTTTTAATATAGAAATGATTATATTATGGTTATTAAATTTTATGTGATTTATTTGTCTACTTGTTCTCTTGTTAGTTGACAATTAAAATACTGTCCAAGAAAGTCTTGTGTGAACGATGTTTTTGTATCAAGGGTTCTATTAAATATTCTTTTGGGAAATATTTATTAGATTTTCTATGGAACTTGATTCTTAACTAATTAATGATCAATATTTATCAAAGATTAGGAGTTTGGAGAAAGTGGTCCACAACTTTCATTCAAAATAGTTCAACTCAAAGTGATCTACGTGCAATGCACTTGTGCATCAACTAGTATACAGAAATAGAACAAATTTTATATGGATTTAACACATCATGTGACACTGTCATGTGGTGTGCATACCTAATGAGAGGTTGTCACAAAAATAATTTGTGGGAAGAACAAGATGGATTTTTTTAAAAAATACTAGCAAGATGATAGGTGAAACCTATTCATTTGCCAGTATAATTCTTTATGAGTAGTTATATTTTAACCTAAAAATCTGACTTAATTTGGGGACATAATAATGTAATCTCAGTGGAACCTTTAGATCAACATCAAGTTTCAATATTTGATAAAACTCACAGTCAATTTAAAGGTTATAGTGAATTAAGTCAGCAAATTAGGTCAGTAAATTAAGTCTCAATATTATTCCTCATTCTTTATTGGTGATGACATTAAACCCTCTGAAAAAATTTCGCATAAATATGAGTGTGGCCTCTCCTGTCTCCTATAAAGAGATTACCCAATTAGCGCAGCGAGTCTCTCTCTTCTCTCCCCATCCTTTTTATGGGTATAACTCTTTGAAGATGCTCTTAATCGGGCTTGTCTTTTCATTTGAAAAAGAGCTCCTCCCATGGGTCCTTTCACACTCTTGTTCCACTAATTTAAAAGCCTTTGTTTTCCACCTCATTGAGACAAGATACGCTTTTTACAACAAGACCAAGGTTGAGGTCCATGTCCTATTTGGCCTACGACAGAGGTTGATACTCGAACAATAATCCAAAACCCACCGAATGTTTTAAAGTTTTTTCTCATTCTGAGAATGCATATTGAAATGGGTAAGGGTGAGAAGAAGAAGAACTTCTGCATCAAGATATTGGAGCGTTGTAGATCAATCAATGGTGGCGACAAGAAATCATCAACTCTGCATTCAAATCCTTTGTCAAAGAGCAAATCATGGCACTGTAAGGCCAAAAAGAAGGGCCAAAACATAGCTCCAGTGGGTTGCTTTACTGTCTATGTAGGGGAGGAAAGAGAAAGGTTTGTAATCAAGATTGAGTATGCCAATCATCCACTGTTCAAGATGCTTCTTGAAGATGCTGAATTGGAGTATGGGTTCAACAGTCAAGGACCCATCTTGCTTCCATGTGAGGTTGATCTTTTCTACAAGGTTTTAGCAGAGATGGACAGTAAAGAAATTGATTATGGTTGGAGATTCATGCATGGCTCGTGCAGTCCTTTCAATCCAATCCATCGTTTGGGCAGCAGCGACATGGCCAAGGGCTATAGCTCTTATGTCCTTCTCACTCCATAGCCATTGCTTAAGATGAATCACTTTTAATGGTACTCAAATTCAACCAGTCTATCTGATTGTATAGGGAAGTATATATATAACATTTTCATGTATCTGTATGAATATAATGATATAAAATTGTGCTCTACAGGGGCTTTAAATATCCACTTATAGTTGATTATATTTCCTATTTATCCCTTAGGGTTAGGAGATTAAAGATTTATCCTAAATACACAAGTCTCGACGTGGATGGTCTGCTTTTGTTCAAATCGAAAAAGGAATTAATCAAGGTACGCGTAAACACTCTTAACAATTAAAGAAGGCTAATCCTTGAAGGCCAAAATTGTCTGATGCATGAATGGTCCTTTATGTCAGTACAAGTGTCAAAAATGTACAAGTATGATTCATTGAAGAACTTTTAGCTATCAATATTGAAGTTCTAAAAAGTTTCTTTCCCTCGAAGAAGGGTTGATAGTAGATCACGTTTGTCTAATTCACATCACTTTAACATTTAGCGAAACTTTTAAATCCATGTATAACTCGTGTGTATCAATTTTGTTTATAGTTGAGTTCGTATCAAACTGTTTATTGAACGTATTTAGCAGTTCAACCATATTTTAACATGACCCCATTAAGATAGATTTCATATTTGACGCATTGGTGTTAATTTGGTCTGGTTGGATTAGAATTGCTAGAACTAGTTCAACCCCCTTCCCCAGAAACTAAGGGATACTGTGAACAACTCAAGAACAGATAAATCTTCAAAAAAGGACAAATGACTAAAAATTATTTCATGGTCCTCTAAAATCATAATATTTTTTTTTAAAAAAAAAATGATGCCAACTTTGTGTAGGTTAGAAATATTATATTTTTCAACGGAGTGGGTAAGAACAACGCCATTTTGATTAGATGAAAGATGTTTCCTCTTTATGACCGGAAGAAAGTACAAAATTAAAAATTAAAAAAAAAATTGTATGCACTATGCCTTCAATAATTGTATCAAATTTTGGACCTCAATGTGATATTGTTGTGTGTTTTGCCATCAATTGGCACAATTGATTAAGAACGGCCGATAAAAAAATTATCAATCTAGTTTAATTATTCATATTTTTGTTTATTTGGTGTGCAAAACAGTAAATTTATAATCTAATATGGTTCAACTGTATTATGATATAACATCTACAAGTAATATTATAATTGGCTCAATAGTACATATATGACATATTATTCGTATACGTATTTAAAATAAATTTACATATAATACAAAATATTTTTTGCAATCAAATACAATCTAATATTATATTAGAGAATTTTTATCCGTCCTTTAATATTGTAACTAGACAACCCCTTTATCTACAAAGATTTGTCATTATCAACTAGGGCGCATGTCACTTAATGATCAAGTTCCAATAAAAATCCAAGCAATCCTCACCCAGTCACTCACCAATTAACCAAACTTAGTCCCATAGGTATGTCAAAAAAAAAAAAAAAAAACCCGAGGTAGAATACTGAAACACAACCCCCAAAAAGCACATTAAAACAATATTTAAAAAAAGGGGAATTTAGAAGTCGTTACAATTTTTTAGACTTATTTAGGCAAAAATACAACTCAAAAACTTATTTGGGGTAAAATGCATATTTTTAAAAAAATGACACTATTGCCATTCAGTTAAGTGCGGATGGGCGGAAACCATTTGAATTTTTACCAAAATTTTTAGCTACAATCAAGTAATGGAAGTTAAAAAATAGAAGCTAAAAAATAGGAGTTTAATTATCTAATCCCTTCTTCTTAGGCAAAAGGGATTCTATGGCCATGAGAATGCCATATCCATTTTTTTTTTTTTTGGATAAAATCAAGTGAGAGGTAAAATAGGGGGTTTAATTATCAAAACTTATCCTTTTCGGCAGAGGGATTCAAAATATAAAATCATATGGCATATCCGTTTTTTTTTCAATCATTGATTATATAATTCTTTTTCATTAACCTGTATAAGTTGATTCAAAAATAAAATCAAATCGTAAAACTCTAATTTTGTGAAATTATATTAAGAATTTACAAATCTATTATAGCATATGTATATGAAGAAAAATAATAATAATTTGGAACATGATTTTTTTGATTAAAAATAATTTTATTTTTTTAATAATATTTTTTTTGATACAAAGCAATTCAGTAATTATCTACGTACTGGTAAATAAACATAAAACAAAAAAAATAGAAAATAACAGGATTTTCCAAAATAGAAGATTCATATCAGTTTTTTAAAAGCAGTTTTTTTTTTTAAAAAACTTTTAAAAACAGTTACAACCATTAAATTTAAACCAATTTTTTCCATTCATCCCAATAACGACCAAAACATACATAAAAATCCAACATATTAATTTCAAAAAAAAAAAATTGATAGAATAGTATAAAAAATATAATTATTTCGTGTACACTAAAAATAGTTACACTCGTAAGAACCAGTTACACCCATTTGAATTGAAAACCAGTTTTTTACTCCTCCATAAACAACCATACAACAATAACTGAACATGGAAAAATCCAAAAAAAAAAAAAAATGACCGAAAAAAGGAAGAAACATAATTATTAACAACTCACCTTCAATCCGATGACGATGTTTGGTATTTTCAATTCTTTTTTCAAAGAAAATCATCGCCAAAAAAATAAATAATCGTTGAAGAAGAATAAGGTTGAAGAAGCCTTATCAGTTGAAGAAGACTACCAGTTTGAACACATACATTTGATTCAAAAAAATAACAAATATGTAAATATGACATATTTGTTTCCTAAAATAACTGTCAATCTATCAATAAATCTCTCTCAAACTTGCTCATTCAAAATTCAAAAATTAAAAAAAATAACAAATATGTAATCTTTAAATATTTTTTTCTTAAAATATGTGTCAATCATGACTGCATAAAATAAGGAAGGATGATTAAGTAAAAAACATTTCACTTCATTTGAATTTTGTACCTAAACATAAAAAGTTTAATAAAAAATGTACTTAAAAGAATAAACCATCTATCCATACACTTTTGGATAAATAAGTACTAAAAATTGTACCCACACCTAAAAAACCATTAAAAAAAATACCCGGTAACACCCAAAATTTCATCAGAGATGCAATTTTACATCCTAGTTAGGCCCAATAAACAAAAGACATCCTTAAGATCCTTGACAGTAGAAATACAGGGCGCCCCTATATTACAAAAAGAAAAGTATGAGTTTTAGCCCCCACATATGAAACGTATGAATAAGGCTCTAAATTTAGAGTCCAATAATATAATACAAGTTAAAGAATAAAATCTAGTAAAAATTGGGATTAAGTCCTCTTCATGGGACTTTTAATGATTTTAGTCTATAACTTAACTTATTTGGGAATAAGTCATATTGTAATCTTACTACTCAATGGTTAAGTCCACAAATTTTTAAAGACTAAAAACACCCTTTATTTAATGTTTAAAAAATACTCTGATTTTATTCTCGTAAATTATACTCCTTAAATCACCCTCAAATCTTTTGCCAACAACATTTGTCCATATAAGAAACTATTTCGAAACCAAACACATGAGTAGCTTCCTTTTCTGGGTTGGTTTTGGGTTGGACACCCCTGTCTGTTGAACTAAGAAATAAAGTAGCCTCTTTCTTTACTTTGTTTCTTTCCCATGTTAAAATGGAGGAAGATAAAGTTATTAAACACTGTCATCCTTCTTGGAAGTTCATTAATATTCCAAATTGGAGCTCTAAAGGAGCCTTAATTATTAAATAGTTATCACCGAACGTTAGATCAGTTTGTGAGGGACTGTTCTAACTTAAACAAGGTCTCGAGTTCGAGTCTTGGGAACATAGCTGCGTTCGGTAGGGAGAGCTGTGCCACCCTTGTGGTCCTACCCGACTCGAATCCGGATTAGTCGGAGACCAAAGTGACTTTCAGATATCGGATGATTTGACAAAATAAAAAATTATTAAACATTCGTAATTGCTTAGACTCGCAGTGTAGAGGACAGACAGATCCTTGCAAGCCAAAAGTTTTGTCACGCATGAATGATCCGATATATCACTTTACAGTTCCTTTGGCCAGCAATAAGTCCAAAAATAAGTCCAAGTATGATTGATGAACTTTTGGCTTGCTTTCCTGTGTGCTTCAGTGTAGGACTTACCATGCATCATCATGTCTAACCTGTGTAATGTTTCAATTTCTTTAATTCATATCTGATCATTTAATGTGTATAAATTGTCTCTTTTTGTTTTTGCCTATGGACGGGTTTGTTTTGACAGACTTATTAAACGGATCTAATTGAAGAAAATCGTGGTTTGGCACATAATGCCCAACATCCACACAACAAATGTCCGATTGACTACATCGACGTATTATTACTTGATGCATGTTTCCATAGAACTCAACCCTATTTATTGTGCTATAACTACACAAGATAAAGAAAAGTATCAATAATTCTCATCATTTAAACTTATTTAAACTAATTAAGTAAGTAATGATAGATCTCTTTGAATTCTATCATATATATACCTTTATCACTTACTCTTAACTTGGTACACTGAAAAGATAAATATGAAGTGCCGAACTTAAATTAAAACATATGATCAACTACTCTCATACTATGAAGAAATATGTGGTTCGACACATGGTGGAACATATATACACAACTAAATATCTGATGAGCTACCTCGATGTATTATTGATTGGTACTTGTTTATAAAGTACCCAACCCTAATAGGGTGATAAATATATAATATAAAAATAAATATCATTGATGATCATCACATATATTTATTTAGACCAAGTAATAATGATAAATTTCTTTAAATTCTATCGTTTTTCTAACCGTGCTAGTTCAACTTTACAATTGTACCAACACATTAAACCTAATTTGCACTTGATACGTTATTGTTGAATTCATGTTAGGTGCACAGATTGTACCATAAATAGTTAGCCATAGTTCAACCCTTCCAAAAATAACAAGAAGGGACCAAAATAACCACACCCAAAGGAAAATTGTAATGGGAAAAATAATGCACAAAGGCAAACAATTCCTAGCAAGACGAATAACTTCCTTAATTTTAAGTGTAATTAAGTTGACAATGCAAGTTAACTAACTATTCCAGTTTAAGTGGTCACTTTTTTCTTTCAAGATTACTTACTTATAAATTAATTCCAGAGGTCAATATCATTACCAAAGACAAAATCCAATTTCTTATGTTCTTATTTTGGACTTTTAGGCAGAGTTGCTACGATGTGGGATGTGCTTCCTTAGTTTTTAGAAGTCATGGTCATATAAAACAGCCGAGATCAACATTTACCCAACCCTGGTGGTAAGGTGTATGTAATGATCAATCTGCCCATCTTGGCCCCAGTATCAGAGGAGTGTCAATTTTATGTATCGACACGAATACGTTAATAATTTAAAAGGACACGATTAGATAGTATGAAAAATAGAAGAGAAGGGTTATTATGACACATAAATAATTACTTTAATTGATATACTTTGGAAAAAAAGTGAATTTTCTTATTTTTATTGTTGATCTAATATTGAATAAATTATTTCGATAACATAATGTGATACATAACTGATATAATTCGAACTTAAGACGATACAAATGAATTACCTCCTTACTCTAAACTTACACAAGTTTTTTTGTAAGATAGATATAATTTTGTTAATCTAAAAAATAGATATACAATAACGCTCAAAACATGCCACACAGCCCACAAAGGAAAACTACACAAGTTAATCACGAGGGACGAAAAAGAAAGGAAAAGATGTTGGGATCTTTCATACATATACCGAAGAGTCTTCTAATATTGAACTTTGGGAGTAGCTGAAAATCTATGTACATGTACGCTAAATCTGAAAAAAAGTGTTGGTTGGACTTTTAGGAGAGTGTCGCTAAGACGTGGGACGTGGTTCCTTAGTTTTTAGAAGACATGATCATATAAACCAGAATTTACTCAACTCTGCCAATTTGGGTCCCCAGTGTTAGAGGAGTGCCAAACTTAAAAGGGATGTGTGTTATAC
>CM042202.1:7345282-7402841 GCA_023539305.1 Ilex asprella | reverse complement strand
AGTGCCAAACTTAAAAGGGAGGGGGGGGGGGGGGATCTTGCCCTACTGACTTTTGGCTTATCTTATATATGCCCTTCATATTTATTGTTATAAAATCATCATTATCCTAAATTTATTAAATTGTCTCCTTAACTTTTGAAAAATTTGTGTGGGGCGTCCTAATAATGTTTTTCCTTTAAGTAAGTTAGTGATCGCTACGAATTAATTTCTGAACAAGATGGGGATGTCACAATTAGACTCCATAATAAGATTAATGATGCTATGTGATTGCATACATCAAAAGAAAATCACTAAAAAATTAGCATATAATAAATCAATTATAGATGAATTTTGCGATTTGTATTGTAACAACAACAACATCATATTCCATGTACATATTTTGTTGAGGTTGAATTGATACTTGTTTCTATATTGTATTTGAATTTAGCAACTTCTTTATATCAAAATCAATTCTAATTAAGTTTTCATTAATAGATTCTCTAAAAAATTATTTTTGTTGGTTAAAAAAAATTATTTATATTTTGCCCCCTCTAACCTGAAATTCTGGCTCCGCCCCTTGACATGAATACATTAATAATTCAGAAATAACACGAATAGATAGCAAGAATAATAGAAGAGAAGGGTTATTACTACCCTAGAATAACTAGTTTAATTGATACTTTGAAAAAAGTGAATTTTATTATTTTTAATTTTGATTTAATAGCAAATATTTTTTTTTATTAATACATGTGATACAAAAACGATATAATCTGAATCCCACATGATACAAATGAATTACTTTCACAGTGGGATGAAAAGGAAACAAAATGATGTTGGGATCGGGCTTGACATTACCCAAAAGTCTTCTAATAGTTGAACTTTGGGAGTAGTTGAAAATCTATGTACATGTACGCTAAATTTTATCGGTTGAGTCGCAGTTGACTCGGCACCTTCTAAGCCAACCATTACATGATAAGAATAAATTCTTTATAGGGAAACCTGTAAATCAAATGTGTACAGGCGGCCAATCAAAGTTTGAGAACTACACTAATTTATTGGGAATACTCAACATTGATTTACGTGTCTGTGAAGTTTTCAAACTTTGATTTACTGCCTATAAACAATTGTTTGCAGACAGACTGTAAAGAATTCTTTCTTTTTATAAGATATGTATAAACTCTGAGTCCCTCACAACTTGGTCGAGTCGTTCAAATTGTATCCAAGTTAATCTTGAGTAGTTGAGTTGTTGTCATCGAATCAACCATATGGTTTCGCAAAACTGTGATATAATTTGAATATCTTGTCATATTCAATATTATCTATCAGATCATAGCACTCGTTACAACGATGCAACGCTGTGATTGATGTGTTTTAGAGCTTTTCGAGTTGATGATCGATACTGTGACTGTTGAGACAAAAAATAGATGTTACCTCAAACACTAAATTTAGGATATGATCTCTGGAAAAGAATTCTGGGTTCTATCTCCTGATTGTCTTCCAGCAAAATGAACAAACTTCCCAAGATCGAAGTGCTTCGATTGAAAACACTCTAATGCTTAAGTCAGTAATGGAACCAGAATGATTGCACGAAGACAAGGAGAGTTCAGCGTACCTTTCACCTTGGTTTCTTCTGTTTTTTATAGACCGTGTTCCCTTTAGGGTATTCGTTAATTTAGATGCAAGGTGGCACACCTCCCTTTCTTTTAGTGTTTGAGTTTGGGAAGTTACTGAAACTTCTCCAACAATCTCTCCGGATATCTTTATTCTCATCAATTTTGTTTATCTGATATCTGATAGCCTAAGTTTTAGGCAAATCTTTATCCCTGAGTCAATCTCTTTGAAACAACTCGGACTTATCCAGGCCGAGTAGATCTGATGTTAGCCGAACTAGATGAAGAGTATGATTTGGTACAAACCGAACTCCTCTCTTGCCTTGCCGAACACTTTTAAGAACTTGGTTTGGTACAAGCCGAGTTATTCCCTTGCTTGGCTGATCAAGTTGATGAACTTAATCGTAAAGAGACCCGACCTATTTCATTATCTACCGAACCACTATCTAGCTCGGCTTGGATAAAAGGATACAAAGAGGATTCCTCAAGTCCTTAGTCATGTGTCTTGTCTTGTCGATGCCACGTGGGCGCAATTAATACTTTAACACGTGTAATAATTGGGGTTGACCCTTTCATTTGCCCCCAGAAAATGTCTGACAGGCGCTTTTCGTTAGCCATTTCCTTTTACCCTTTAATAATCATTACCTGCACTTGTAACATCCCTTTTTGTTTTGGCCGTACATTTAGGGCATTTAAATATTGCCCTTTAAAATTTCTCCCCTTCATAGACCATTTTTTTTCTTCTTTCATTCATCTTGCCTTCTTGCCTCTACTCTTATTTTCTCTCTCTGCATTTTGTCTTCTTCATCTTCTTTCAATGGCTCCTTTGTAACTCTTTGAAGTTCCAGCTTTCAAGCTCAAATACAATATCCTAGAAGACGTAGAAGTGAGGGTTGCTAGAAAAGATGAACCCCTAATTGGAACGAGGGAAAAGATCCCTATTCCAACTCGAGCTATTACGGAGGGTGGTGTGCAGTTCCCTCTCGACCCCCTCCTAATCTGGGTGCTCTCTGCCGCCAAGCTCTGCCCTTGTCAATGTTGCCTGAATCTCTTTCGAATTGTTATGGGGGTATCCTCTTTGACAAGATTCTTAGCCTGAATCTCGGGTTGTAGGAGATTCTATATTGTTACATTATCAAGGCTGCTAATGATAACTACTATCTATCGGTGAGGAAGAAGGATCGCTACCTCATGACCCATCTCCCAGATTCCAACAACGGCCATGAGAATGACATCGTGTTCGTTTCGGGAAACTGGGAGTATGCTACAGGTGCAGTTCCTTCCTACCGTTGCCCATATGAAGAAGGCATGCCAGGTATTCGATGTCTTCTGCCTTAGGTTTCAGCTTTGGTTTATTGTTTTCCTGACTTAGGTTTTCTTTTCACATTGGCGAAACTATGAAGGGTAGAATCCTTGAAACCTCTGTAAAAATGAATGAACTTCAAAAAGTCTGGGAGTTCAATGAGTCCCTATTCTGCCAAGCTGCACACACATTGCTCGGCTATACTCCATCTTATACGTCATTTATCGTTGTCCCGAGCCGACCCAACGCCACCTTGGTCACAGATCGGGAGGCAATTCAATCCGCCAGGGAGCAAACACCCCGAGCCTGCAAAAAGACCACTCTTGTAGCTTTTGGCCGCAGGATGGTGAATTTTTTTTTGGATTATTTATCAACTATCGATCCGACCCCACCAACTTAGCCTACTCCACAAATTTGCACTACTTTTCCTGTACCTGAGGAGCCTACTGCCGAGGTTCCCGCCGAGGCAATACTTCAAGATGATCTAGGTTCAATGATCAGGGATCAAGTAAACCTAGATCGGTCCCACGAAACTTCATTTCTTGTTGAGTTAGACCCACTAGATTCTGTTCATCCTCCAGTTCTTGAAGATGATTCCATCTTCGAACTCGCCGAGGATCCTGCCCTGAAAAGGCGGAGGATTGTTAAGTCCGAGCCAAGTCTTTCACCCAAACCGATCATTCCCCCTTTTCGACCAATACTTAGAGCCAAAAGGAGGGAAATTACAAGTCGATCATTCCCCCTTTTTGACCAATACTTAGAGCCAAAAGGAGGGAAATTACTACTAAAGATTTTTCCATTGAGGACTTCAATGTGGCAGTAGGGGTTGCTAGAGGAGTGATCCTTCCTCGAGACCTAGTAATGAATGAGGCTCTGACTGATGATGAGGTATCTCGTCAAGCCATTCAACACATGGTTCTGGTGAGTCGTTTTTGATATTCTTTCAAGTTTATTTTCTTCGCAAATCTAAGTCTTTTCCTCCTTCTTTAAGGGTCTGCAAAAATTCCATGAGGTCGGAGCTCGGATAGCTCGCAAGGATAGAGCAATGAAAGATGCTATCCATACCCAAGCTTCAGCCTTGGCAAAAAAAAAAAAGAGCGTCGATGAAGAGTATGCTAAACTCTGCAAGGAAGAGAAGGTTCTGTAGGCTCAAAACCAAAGCATAACTGAAGAGAACCAAAAGCTTCAAGAAGAAGTCAAGAAGCTAAAGGAATCCGAGCATGAAGTCAATGTGGAGATCTGACAATCTCAACTTGACTACACCTCTCTCCTTGAAAAGTTCAAGCAATTTAAATCTGAGGCAATAGAGAAAGAGAATGCTGCATACAATGAAGGTATGGAGAAGGCGAAAAATGACTTAGCTCTACAGATTCCCCAACTAAAAGAGGCATTCTTCTGCAAGGGTTGGCAAGCTGCTCTGTCTGTTGCCGAAGTTGCTTCTTCTTCTGAACTTTTTTCAAGACATGTTCTACCAAGCTCTTCTCAACCTCTTTTTACCTGATCAATCACTTAGAAAATTTTTGTAATCTTTTCTGATGTAATTGACTGGATCCTTTTGCACTCCAGTATTTTAGAAATGAAAATCACAATTCTCCTTTTCTGCGATTTGTCATGATGTATGCTTAGAAAGCGTTTTATGCATTTCTAAAAAGAATTTTGACTTGACTTTTGGAAGTTATGGCCCTCGCATGACCCTTTTCTAAAGAAATTTTTGTAATCTATTCTTGAAGTTCTGGCCTTTGCTAATCCTTTCTTCAGAGAGCTCGGTCCCCGTCCAAGACTTGTTATATACTTAGAAAAATTTTGAGGCTCTTAAAGTTTTGGCCTTTGCTCGGCTTTTCTTCAGAGAGCTCGGTTTCCATCCAGGACCTGTTTATACTTAGAAAACTTTTGAGGCTCTTGAAGTTCTGGCCTTTGCTCGGCCTTTCTTCAGAGAGCTCGGTCCCCGTCCAAGACCTGTTTATACTTAGAAAGCTTTTGAGGCTCTTGAAGTTCTGGCCTTTGCTCGGCCTTTCTTCAAGGAGCTCGGTCTCCTAGTAGAGTTACTCTTGTTCTTCCTGGGTATAAGAGAGTTTCTACTCCGCACCGACCCGCCAATCTAATTGGACTCAGATCCATCCCTAGCTAGCTTACATCATCGTGCCTAGCTGAGGGCCTGTATTAGATCGGGTTGCTGCGCCTGATTTAAGTTTATAACTTTTATCAGGATTTTTGTCTCCGTGCCTTAGCAGTAGGACGTATAAAAAAAACCAAAATAGGAATAGAGCCTGAAATTGAAAAAGTTTATTGATAACTTGAACTTAGTACAATTTTGCTATCCACTCTTAAAGGGCACCCTTAAGTTTTCGAAGGTACTTTGGAGTTCTATTTAAAAAGGTACTCTTTAGAAATAGAAATTTATAAGGTTCGCAATGTTCCAGGGGCGTGGTACAACCTTATGATCCAGGGTCTCGAGCTCGTAATACCCGCTGCCCCCAACTCTAAAAATTTTGAATGGACCTTCCCAGTTTGCTCCGAGCTTCCCATGGACTGGGTTTTTAGCCATCCCTAATACACGCCTGAGTACTAGGTCTCCTAGTGTGAAAGGCCGAGGGCTCATGTTCTTATTGTAAGCTCGAAAAATTAGATTTCGATATGAAGCCATTCTTATAGCGGCCTGTTCTCACTTTTCCTCGGCTAGATCAAGATCTTGTGTTATGAAGGCACTGTTTCTGCTGCTTTCGACTAGCTCGGTCCTCAAGGTTGGTAGGCCGATATCCAAAGGAATAACGACTTCCATTCCATAAGCTAGTGCAAAGGGAGTCTCTCCGGTTGCCCTCCGAGGTGTGGTGTGGTACGTCCACAGAACACTCGGCAGCTCATCTATCCACCTCCTTTTAGCACCTTCCAGCCTCTTCTTGATCCCATCCAAGATTGTTTTGTTAGAAATCTCCACTTGTCCGTTGCTCTGAGGGTAATTCGGGGTGGAATAGTGGTTCTGAATTCCGTACTGCTGACACAGAAAACTCTAAATGGACAACTATCGAACTATGTACCATTGTCAGAAATAAGAGTGTGTGGGATGCCGAACCTTGTGATGATATTTCTCCAAATGAACTTTATCGTGTCATTGTGACCTTGATGTTTGCAAGAGGCTCGGCCTCAGCCCATTTCTTGTTGCTATGGACCGGAGGCAAAGGTTCGACAATATCTAACCCCTATTGTCCGAAGGGCCATGGGCTTGCTAAGGGAAGGAGTTCATTGGACGGCTTCCTCGGGATCGAGGAAAATCTTTGACACTTCTCGCATCGTTGAACAAACTGTTGAGCATCCTTTTGCACATAAGGCCACCAGTAACCTTGCACAATAGCTCAGTGAGCTTGAGATCTTCCTCTCGTAAGAGCTTTGAAACTTCCTTTGTGTATTTCAGATAGAAAGTCGAGAACTACACTGGGGAGTACACATTTCAAGTATGGACCTCCAATGAGCACCGATAGAGCTTGTCTTTTGGAGATAACCAGAATCTGGTTGTTTTCAGACGCAACTTGTGAGCTTCCTTCTTATCCTCGTACACATTATTTCTTTTGTTCTGGTCCACAAGATGCTTGATTCAGGTTGAAAATCAACAGTGATAGATCTTTCAGTGTCATGCTCAATTGCCGAGGCCAACGATGCTAGGGCATCAACATGCGCGTTCTTTACCCTTGCCACCTACTGGATTGAATATTCTGGTATTTTACTTAGTTCTTTCTCCACAGTGGTTTGATATGCTATTATTCTTTCATCCTTAGTCGCATACTCTCCTATTATTTGATTTACCACCAATTGTGAATCAGAGAATATATGGATTTTTTCGGCTCCTAACTCGGCTGCCAACCTCACTCCTGCTATCAAAGCTTCGTACTTCGCTTCATTGTTAGAGGCTTCAAATCCGAGCCTGATGGCTTTCTCTAGAGTACATCCATCTGGACTTACAAGAATGATGCCGATGCCCGCACCTCTTTGATTTGAGGATTCGTCAATTGATAGGGTCCATTCGCCGTCGAACCCTGGGACCCGGGCGTCCATAGTTTCTTTGCTTTCCTCAGACATGTCCTTTGACTGAAATTCTGCAATAAAGTCTGCGACTACTTGGCCTTTTATTGCCTTTATAGGTTCGAATTGGATATCAAATTCCCCGAGCTCTACGACCCACTTAGCAACTCGTCCTGATAGGTCTGCTTTCTGAAAGAGCGACCTTAATGGCTGGTTGGTAAACGCTCTAACCTGATGGGCTTGGAAGTAATGCCTGAGCTTCCTAGCCTAGTTAATTAGTGTGAGGAAAAGTTTTTCCAAAGGATTATACCTTGATTCTGCGTCTAAGGGCACCTTGCTCACATAATAGATAGGTCTCATGTTTTCGTTCTCATTCCTCATTAATGCCCTAGTTTTTGTGTGCTCCGATACCGCCAGGTGAAGATAAAGTACTTCTTTGGGCACTAGGGTCGACAGAATTGGTGGAGATGCCAAATATTCCTTCAGATTTGCAAACGCCTCCACACATTCCTGACTCCAAAGTGCGCCCTTCTTTCCCTTGATTGACTGAAAGAAGGGTCTTCATTTGTCAGATGCTCGGGATATGAACCTCTCGAGTGCTGCTACCATTTCGGTGAGCCTCTGCACCTCCTTAGCAGTCTGAGGTGATTGTAATTCGGCAATTGCCTTTACCTGCTTGGGATTTATCTCTATCCCTCGGTGCGTAACAAGAAATTTCAAGAATTTCCCCGACCCGACCCCAAATGCACACTTAGAGGCATTTAACTTCATATTATATTTTCGCAGAACCTCAAAACTTATCTTGAGGTCGGCACAGTGAGAGGTGTACCTTCGAATTTTAACTACCATATCATCAATGTAAACTTCAACAATATTGCCTATCATATGTGAGAACATTTTGGTTACTAACGTCTGATATGTTGCTCTAGCATTCTTTAGTCCGAAGGGCATCACCCTGTAGTAGTATGTTCCCTTCGGTGTTATGAAGGTAGTCTTTTCTTGGTCCTCTTTGGCAAGGGAGATTTGATGATATCCCCTGTATGCATCCATGAAACTCATTTGCTCATGCCCGGCCGTTGCATCCACCAACTGATCTATTTTCGGTAGGGAAAAGCTATCTTTTGGACATTCTTTATTTAGGTAGGTGAAATCAATACAGACTCTCCACTTCTCATTCTTCTTCTTCACCACGATAGTATTTGTCAACCAAGTCGGGAATTTCACCTCCTTGATGGTTTGGGACTTCAGCAAGCGTGCCACTTCTTCTTTCACATCTTTTTGATGCTGAGGCGTCGACCTCCGGAGCTTCTGCTTAACTGGCTTGTAGCTTGGGTCGATGTTCAAGTGATGACATGCCACTTCGGACGGTACGCCTAGCATGTCGTTGGTACTCCATGCAAACACGTCGGCATATTCTCCTAGGAGGGTGACAAGCTCTGTTCTTTGTTCGGGACTAAGAGCTGCCCCCACCATGAAGTATCTTTCTACATCTCTGTTATTGTCTAATAGTACTTTAGTCAAGTCTTCAATTGTCTTGTCTGTGACTTCCTTTTCGATGCCTAAAGGTACTTTAGGACTTTTCTCGACAGCCTAGGCGGTAGTAACCACCGAGCTGTCACGTGTTGATTGTTATTTTGCCTTCTTTGTTGTTGAGCAGTTTTCTCGAAGATCGGTCTTGTCTTTAGGTTTGATCGAAGCCATTAGACAGGTTCTGGAACTAACCTGATCTCCTCAAATGTTTACTATCCCATCTGATGAAGGGAACCTCAGCATTTGATGGTACGTTGATGGTACCGCCTTCATCTTGTGCAGCCAAGATCTCTCCATAATCGTGTTGTACGCCGAGACTGTGTCTACTACTAGGAATTCGGTCATGACGCAGATAGGTCCTGTCTTTACATGCAATATCATCTTCCCCTTAGGAAGGACAGTTTTGCCAGTGAAGCCAATGAGTGGTGTATTTAAGGGCGTAAGGTCCTGCATCTTGAGACCAAGCTTTTCGAACAAGTCCATATACATAATTTCTGAAGAACTCCCCAGATCGTTCAAGACCCTTCTTACATCAAAGTTCGCAATCCGAAGAGTGGCGACTAGCGCGTCATTATGAGGCTTGTGAACCCCGATCAAGTTTTGCTCTGTGAAACATATCGCTTTGGCTGACTCTTCCAACTTGATTCTTTTGTTAGTGACCTCCGGGGTCATTCTCAACTCGTAAACTTCTCTCTCCTTGGCTGCTTTCTGTATATTCGCTCGAGCAGAGTTATTTGTGTACATTTGCTAGTTGGTGGCAGCATGGATCACATCAATCACTCCTGCTGGAGTATTGTGGTCTCCTTTTTGATCAGTTCTCCTTTCTTCGATCTTCAGCCCACCTTCAATAAACTCTGTGAGGTGTCTAACCTGAACTAGTTCTTCCAAGTGCTGCTTCAGGGTCCTGCAATTCTCAGTCATGTGGCCCACATCTCTGTGATACGATCACTTAAAGTTCGGATTCATTTTAGAAGGATCTCCCATTAACTTGTTCGGCCACTAGAAGAAGGGTTTGTTCTTGATCTGACTCAGCATCTTCTATATCAGTTCTTTAAACAAGGTGTTTACCCCTAGGAAGGGGGACTTCTAGGGGTATCCATCCTTGTCGTTCCTCCTTCCTCCTTCTCTATTCGACTCAACTTGCTTGTCTCTACCGAACTATCTCATGTTTGAATGCTCCTTGATCACCTCCCTGGTTAGATCGTCATCGACCTTGGCATACTTTTCAATCCTTGCCATAAGCTCTTCCAAGTCCGTGGCTGGCCTCCTGGTAAGTGATTGATACAGATGGTTCTCCTTCGGCAAACTGATTTTAAAGGATGCAACTGCAATCTCTTGATTGCACCCATCGACTTCGTTCATGCTTTTCCAATAGCGATGGGCTTACTCTCGCAAGCTTTCGCTACTCTTTTTTTTAAGCATCAACAGATCCCCAACATACTTCAGCTGCTTATTACCCGTAATGAACCGAGCTGTAAATTGCTCGACTAATTGAGCCCAACCATCAATTGTCCCTTTTGGCAGGCTGTCGATCCACTTCATGGCGGACTCCCCAAGGTTGCTAGGGAAGATAATGTAGAACAGGGAATCGTTTCTTCTGTGAATAGTCATGAGCTGTCTATAGTGCCTGATATACGAGGTCGGGTCTGTCTTCCCGTCGTATAGTTTAAAGTTCAGGACGATGAACTTACTCGGAATTTGTCCCTTTTTGATCCAAGTCGTGAATGGGGACAACTCCAAACCATCTCCATACTTTTCTGTTGCTCTTCTGGCTAGGTCCCTAGCTGACCTCTGCTCCGGTCTCCTCAAACAATTGTTGAGTTCATCATCAATGTACTGCTTTTATGCATCCTTTTGGACCCGTGGCTTCTTCTGTTGGTACTTATCTTCGTTGGCAATTTTAATTCTACTAGGCTTCCTTTTCGGACTTTCATGCCAACGCTCTCTTACCCGTTTCTCCTTCCTGGTCATCTCTCTCACCTTAGCTTTCAATTCCTCATTTTCGCTTTTCAGGTTTTTCTCCCTGGCATAAGACTTCTTGAACAGATTTTCATGAGCGTGAAGCCGGTCCTGTAGGGATTGGACCAGCTTTCCCAGGGAATGGTTTTCCCCCTCGGCATGGAGGGATTCTATATGACCTTCGACTAGTTGGCTCTTGTTCCTGGAGGGCTTGAAACTCACTAAGGACACCTCGTCATCCTCACGGAGTCTAGGTGGTCTTCTGCTTGCATGTAACCTCAAGTTACTGTCTCAAGAGGAGACACAGGTTTTGAATTTCCCAAAGCAAGGTTGCCTATGGGTGATCCGATAGCGCACCTGAGTCTTGACATCGTAGCTTTTTGTTCGAATGATGAGAAACAAGAATTTCAAACAGACGGTGCCAAAAATGTTGAGGCAAAAAATACATGTTACCTCAAACACTAAATTTAGGGTATGATCTCTGGAAAAGAATTTTGGGTTCTAACTCCCCATCGTCTTCCTGTAAAATGAACAAACTGCCTAAGATCGAAGTGCTTCGATCGAAGGCACTCCTATGCTTAAGTCAGTATTGAAACCAGAACGATTGCACGAAGACAAAAAGAGTTCAGCGTACCTTTCACATTGGTTTCTTCTGTTTTTTATAGACATTGTTCCTATTAGGATATCCATTAATTTAGATGCAAGGTGGCACACCTCCATTTCTTTTAGTGTTTGAGTTTGGGATGTTACTGAGACTTCTCCAACAATCTCTCTGGATATCTTCATCCTCATCAATTTTGTTTATCTGATTGCCTAAGTTTTAGGCAAATCTTTATTCCTGAGTCAATCTCTTTGAAATAGCTCGGACTTATATCTAGGCCGAACAGATCTGATGTTAGCCGAACTAGATGAAGAGTATGATTTGGCACAAACCGAACTCCTCTCTTGCCTTGCCGAACACTTTTATGAACTCGGCTTGGTACAAGCCGAGCTAATCCCTTGCTTAGCTGATCAAGTTGATGAACTTAATCGTAAACAGACCCGACCTATTTCATTATCTACCGAACCACTATCTAGCTCGACTAGGATAAAAGGATATGAAGAGGATTCCGCAAGTCCTTAGTCACGTGCCTTGCCTTGTCGATGTCACGTGGGTGTAATTAATGCTTTAACATGTGTAATAATGGGGGTTATCCCCTTCAGTGACCTTGAACCATGTTCAGAATTCCAATTTAAAATGCTTACATAGAATCTTAATTTTTATTAAGTAGACCCACTTCGTATATGGAAAAAAAAATATTCAAGAAACTACTCCGAAATCAAGTTTATCATCACCCTCACTAAGTACCACCTAGGAAGCCTTCTTTCTTTACTTTTGTTTCTTTCACATGTTTAAATGAAGGAAGATAAAGGTATTAAACACTGCCATCCTTCCTGGAAGTTCATGTATTCAAGCTACGCCCAGTACAAGTTGGGCCATTATTATTCCAACACCAACACAACCTATCCCCAGTTCTACTTAAACCTCGCACAGTTTCTTTCTACAAGAACAAAAGAAAACATATATATACTCTGATAATATAACATGCAAGGATAATTCATGGTTGTAGAGTTGGCTATAATATGGAACTATTAATTTGAACGTCTTGTTTCGTCTGTTGCTAGTAATTTCCATATTTGATCGATACTTTGGTTTAATGGATGATTGAGAGTTTACTCCATCGATTCAATATGACCTAAAGTTCTAGTTTAAAAAATACATGTTAACAATATGATTAATTATATATAGTTAGTTGTTTGTCTAGTACTCATAGGCGTTGAATTCACGGGAATTGGCCATCTTTTATCTATATTGGGATTAAATAATTATTTTCACATCAAATACTAACGGCTGTTACTGCTTGCATTGACGAATCCCAATAGGTGAAGTATCTATTGTTAACTTTGATCAATCATAGAAAAGTAAGAGGAAGAAAGAGGAGAATATTATTGAGGCGCAATTAGCAAGAACAAAACTCAAAGGAAAACTACATATAAGAGGTCTTTATATAATAAACTAAGCTAGGACAATATAAAAGAAAATAAATGACTAAACTACCCCTAAGTCTAATTATAATAACTATTCTAACACCTTCCCTCAAACTCATGATGTGGTCACATCAAACATCAAGAGTTTGCTAAGAAGAAAATGGAAGCGTACGATGGTGTGAGATTTCGTATAGAAACAATTATCAAGTAGCCAATGCAACCAAACTATCTCTGCTGTTGTGAAGGCCATAGCATGATACTCGACTTCAACAGATGATCGAGTCACAATAGTTTGTTTATTACTTTTCCACAAAATAAGACAATCATCAATGAAGAGACAGAAACCAGTACTGGACTTGCGATCCATAGAGTCACTAGCTCAGTCCGCATCATCGTAAGCACGAAATTCCAGAGACGATCAAATAACCAAAGCTCAACAAAAACCACATACAACAATGCTCAACAAAACAAATCCCAACAAAGAAAAAAAAGAAACAAACCAGAACTAGTCCCAAATCAGCAGTAGTCAAAATCAGAAACTAGAACCAAAAGAAGTAGCCAACGCCAAACAATCCAAAATTGGCCACCAATTAACTCAACTTTGCAAATCAAACACCAACCCAACAGTTTGTTCACAAAATCAGCCCCAAAGGCTCAAACTCACCAATCAAAAGTGGAAATAAAAGTTTCCTGCTTATTCAGTGCAAAGCAATGCAATGCTAAGTCAAATAGCAAGCCCAAATGAAAAAAAATCAAAAACCAGCAACGTGACAACTTACCAATGCACAAAACCAACTAATCAACAAACCTGTCCAAAAGCCCAAAGCAACAACAGAAAACGAAGAAGAAACAACCAGACTAGCAACCAGAAGAAGCAGAAGAAGAAGAAGAAGAAGAAGAAGAAGCACCAGCAGAAGAGAAGAGGCAGCAGCAGGTCAACAAAATAGCAATCCAAACAGTAGATCCCAACGTACCAACTTTACAAACTAGAAACCAACAAAGAAGCAGACGCTCAATAGGCCTTAATACAAGCATCTCGTGCTAATAAATCAAACCAGCAATCTAGCAACTAGACAACCCAAATTCCATAATTTTCAAGAGCCCATAAGACAAATAGAGGCAGCAAAACAGTAGCAAAACAACAAGGCAGTAGCAAAACACGAAAAAGAGCACTAAAAATTGAAATTCGACACTGTTCACTCGCGTGAACAGTACTTTGGTACTGTTCACATCATGAATAGTGCTTTCGACTCTGTTCACACGTGTGAACAGTACTTTCAACACTGTTCACTACCCTTGGAATCACAAAAAATAGCAACCCACAAATCACTCGCCCTCAAATCACAAAATCCAAGAATATATTCTTCCTCCAACTAAATTATTGTGGTGCTACGATATATATTTTGGATCGAAACTATGCTTTGATACCATGTTAACTTTGATCAATCATAGAAAAGTAAGAGGAAGAGAGAAGAGAATATTATTGAGGCACAATTAGCCAGAACAAAACTTAAAGGAAAACTATATATAAGAGGTCTTTATATAGTAAACTAAGCTAGGGTAACATAAAAGAATATAAATGACTAAACTACCCCTAAGTCTAAATATAATAACTATTCTAACATCTATATGGGGTATGACAATACATACAAACAAGCACACATTTTTTTCGGACACACACACACACACATTTATATATATATATATATATATATATATATATAATTATGTATATATACAATTAGTGTGGCCTCTCCTATGCACAAGATTACTCACTTGGCAAAGAAGGTCAGGAGATTAACTCTTGCGAACCTCAATCTCAAGTCATGCAAACCAAAAATAAGTCCAATTATGATTGATGAGTCCATTAAACCACAGTTTGCCTCTCTAAAAACATGAGAGATTTGGTAGTCAACCTGTGCCAACAAACTCCAACTATGATTCAGCAAACCCACAAACCTCCAACCACAGACATATCTTCCCATCAGAGTATGAACCAGAACTAAAGAGTAAGATTCAATACGAATCACATACCACAATAAGCCATATGTACTCACCATCTCCAATCCATCCACCAAAGATTGAAACTCAGCATACATATTCGAGTGAATCCCATATAAAAAAGACCCGGCAAAGACCATTTTTCCCTGCTCATTACGTAAAACAACACCTCCTTCAGCCAAACCAGGATTATGCTTAAAAGCACCATCCGTATTTAATTTGAGAACCCAGATGAAGGAAAAGATCACTTCACCCATACTGCCTTACAAACCCGTTTTACACTTTCCAGAAAAACTAACCAATCCCTTCCTCTAACATTATCCACCATGTTCCCAGCCAAGGCACTAGCTTGCCATTGCAAAATGCCACAGATTTTAAGGAATAGAGAATGAAAATGCATCTTGCCCTCACCAACTCTCCTTCCACATCTCTCCCTCCAAATTTACTAAAAAATAACTAAGGAAATGCTTCTTACTAAACAATATCCAATAGAGTTCTTATGAAAAATCCTACAAATTCTAACCATTCTTATCAAAGGGCTCTCCCCATCTATAATAGGAAAACCGACCAAAGCAGCAAACCTCTCCCAAATAGCCTGAGTATAGGGGCAATCAATAAACAAATGAGATTCATCCTCCCCATACATTCCACACAAATAATACCTACTTACACTAGGGATTCCAACCTCTTAACACAAGCATCCATAGGCAGTGCCCCTTTCCCAAGGTACCATCCCACCAACTATGCACTACGAACAGTATGAGTGCCCCAAATCAAAGTAGCAGAATGCAGCTTCTCCTTTTTCTGTCTAATTAATTGCCAAGCAGACTTGATAGAAAAAATCCCAGAGTTAGAGTACTGCCAAATTAGCTTATCAGGGACTCCAGACAAGCAAATCCTTGATCCCACAATCTCTTCTCTCAATTGGTCACATAATAATTCCCCCACCTCATTAAAATACCATTGTCCTCCTACTCAAAGCTCAGACAACTTAGGAAAGAAGCTATGGATAACTTCTAACCTTTGCAAGAGAGGACCCCTCTCCAACCAGTTATCACACCAGAAGTCAGTAACCTCACCATTACCCACCAAAATTCGAGAATGCCCCACCACCTTCCCAAAGTAAGGCCACAAAACCTCCAAACTTTTAAAATGATTTTTCCCTATACATCTTAAAGTGTGTTTCCCTCTAAGAAATTTCAAAGTAAAAACCTTTGCCCATAGAGAAGTACCTTTCAGTAAACCCCACACATGTTTCATTCTAAAAGCCTCTTGAACCTCCTCCAACTTTCTTATGCTAAGTCCTCCCTCCTGCTTTGGAAATGTAATTTTACTCCGGGCCACCCAATATCTCCTCTTCCTCTCCAAACTATTTGACCAAATAAAGCCTGCCATTATGGAGTTCATCTTAGCAATAACAGTTTGGGTAAGTTTAAACAGGACAATAAATGCACAGGCAGTGCACACAAAATCGATTGCACCATTAAAACCCTCCCCATGCTAGACAACATTCTAGCATACTAGCCTTAAAGCCTCAACTTAAACTTTCCCAAAACATCCTCAAAATAAAAAACAAAAATGAATCCTTATTCTACCTTTAATTATGGGACACCCCAGGTAAGTGAATGTGCACATCCTAACTGGAAACTAAGTAACCATAGAAAGACATTGCATCTTAGCATAAGAAATATATTTAGAACACAACATGGAACTCTTATTAGGGTTAACCTTCTGACCAAATTATAACTAGTACTGCTATAAAAACTTCATCAAATTTTCCACTGATTTCTTGCATCCCCTCATAAACACCAATGTATCATCTATAAATAAAAGGTGGCTCACTAAAATAGTACCTCTCACCAAATGATACCTCTTCACCACCCCTTCCTCAAAAATTCTTCTTAACCCCCTACTCAACACCTCCTCAGCAATAATAAGCAAGCAATGGGAAAGAGGATTCCCTTGCCTTAATCCCCTAGAAGATGGAAAGAAACATCTTCTTTGTCCATTTACACAAACAAAAAAGAATTGACTTTCTAGACAATTAGCAATGATTTTCACAAAAAGATTAGAGAAACCAAAATGCTCTATAACCCTCAACAAAAAATCCCATTCCAAACGGTCATAAGCTTTTATCATGTCCAATTTTAGAATATGATTCCCTCCTACTTTCCTATCCAAATCCTCCACAATTAATTGGGCTAAAGCCACACAATCACCAGCATTTTTACCCCCCCCACAAAAATCTTATACAAAAAATTACATAAGCTGATAGGCCTGAAATCAGAGAAAGAAGCAGGATCTGTCTTTTTAGGAACCAACTCCAACAAGGTAACATTTACATATCTAGGGACCTTACCCCCTTTTCAAGAAGAAATTAATAGCATGCACCACATTAGACTTAATAATCTCCCATGCAACCTGAAAAAACCAACTAGACAAACCATCCACCTCAGGAGCACTTTGCACATACATAGAGAAAACCACCTCCCTTACCTTCTTAACAAAAGCTTCTTTTGTAAGTTTTAAATTCTCCTCCAACCTTATCAAATCAGGGATAACAGAAAACAAATCACTATCCAAAGAATGTTGTTCAGATGCATACAAAGAAGAATAAAAACCCACTGGTACCTACCTAATCTCATCCTTTATCTGAACCCACAAACCTGCATCATTTTTAATTTTGGTAACGTTGTTCCTTATAGTTTTGCCATTTGCAACAGTATGATAAAACCTAGTGTTCCTCTCACCCTGCAAAGCCCATTTCAAGTTGGCTTTCTGTTTCCAGTAGATCTCATCCTCCTCAACAAACCATCATAATCCTTCTGAATCTCCTCAAGAGCCAGAATATTTACCAATGAATTATCCTACTCACACAAGAGTTTAGCTCTCTGCACCTTTGATTCATTCTCCCTAATCTTTTCAAATATGTTTCCAAACACTTCTTTGTTCCATTTTTTAGTATGATACTTCTAATATATTTTCAATGGGATTTTCATTAAAAAAACCATATTTTCAATGGGATCCCAAAAATATTTTCAATGGGATTCTCATTAAAAAAACCACCCCAGTTATTAGCCACTAAAGACAAAAATCTAGGGTCCTCCACCCACATATCCTGGAACCTGAAATATGCAAATTTCTGTGGAAAATTATCAGACACTTTTACCAATAAAGGAGAATGGTCTGAGCACCCCCTCCCAAGATGCACAATTTTAGTTTTAGAAAATTGAAAACACCAACTAGAACTCACCAAAACCCTATCAATTTTCTGCCACATTATGGTAGAATCCTGATGATTATTACACTAGATATATTTACTGCTAGAAAAAACCAAATCCATCAGCCCAACATCCTGAATAAACTCACCAAATTCCTCCATATCTAAAAATGAAGGGTAAGCCACCCAATCTTTCATTTGAACATACAATAACATTAAAATCACCAATGGTCATCCAAGAAAAAGACACTGGTATCTACAGACAAAGCAAATGAAGCCACAAAGACCTTCTTATCACATGATCAAAAGCAACATATATTACTGAAACATAGACAGAAACAACTCCTAGGTAAGATACCTCCATAGTCAAAGCCTGCTCTACCTAAGCAAAAACCTTGAATTTCACCCTATCACCACCCAACAACCAAATGTTCTTCTTAGCAGCAGAATTGCATACAAATTGAGACATACCCAAATAAGAAGCAAAAGCAGGGAGCTTATCCTTCTCTAACTTAGCCTCTTGAACAACTACCATATAAATATTATTTCCTCTTATTGATTCTTTCAATCTTCTTCGATTTACAATCTTTCTAGCTCCTCTTATAGTCTAAGATAACAAACTTATCATAGGAAAATAGGAGAATGATTACCTTTAGACATCTGTTTAGCTAGGACTTCAACAGGACTATCAACCAAAGGAGAAGAACCCATAACAGATTTTTTACCTTTTTTTGACACAAAAGCTCCCCTTTCTTCATAAACCTCCAATGAACTATCATGATCATAGGAATCAAAGACATAGCACCTATTAGGCTGTTCTTTAATTCTGGCCAAACTAAATTCATCATCCAGAGACTTATGAGTCACCACTTGGAACATACTGGCGATCAACATAAAATGATGAACCTTCCTTTGACACACACTACCCTTTACTCACTCTGAAATCAGAACATTCAACCTCATTATGAACTGATTTTTTCTTTGTGAACAATAGTTCTTTCTCTTTTGAAACAGCCATACAAGAGGTAGAACTATTCTTCCCAACCCCAAACACCTTGTCATAGCTCTTATTCAAAACCTCCTGCATCTCAATACCTTTCATCACCACATCAACATTTTGACCATCCAATACTTCTATTGGCTTTTTAGAAACTTCCTTTGACAGAGAGAGGCCTAAATTGCCATCCTTATTTGACACCACACCCTTCTTCTCTGACAAAATATTTTCTTCATTAATCCCAACACCTTTAGATACTACCAAAGGAACAGATTCCAAGTCCGTACCAGAATGCTTTCCTATAACCACTTGCTGAGCAAAAACTCCATCAACTTTCCCCTTATCCACTCATGGTTTTGAAAAGCAGCCGTTATGCCACGTAACGCCCATTACATAACGGTAACAGTCAGCGATACCGTTACACCCCGTTATAGCGGTCAGAAGAAAATTCACACCTGTAACGGTCGTTAATGGTGGGTCCGTAACGGCCTATACATGCCATTTTCAACCCTAAAAAAACTTACCCAGAAGAAAAAAAATTTCTCAAATATTCTGTAAAAATATTCAACAAAATCTTGAAATAAAATACAAAGAACCCATCTAGAAGCAGATTTTGAGAAATAGAAGAAAAAATATGCTTTTAGAGTGAGAGATCTGAAACATGAATGCCACACCCATTTACGGTAGATATTCGTCTGCACTGTGTTGGGAATTGAAAACAAATTAGATCACTAAAGTAACACAAAATCAAGTAAACAGAGGACCCAAATCTGCTACACTTACCACACTAATTTTACTCTAGAAACACCTCTATATTTCATCAAGAATGATCACATTATCAAGCAATAAACAGGGGAATTTGATTTTTCAGCAAGAATAACTCACAAAATAAACCAACAAAATTCACAACCAGAGCTTCTGCTCTTGAACAGCCTATGTCCTTTTTTTTTGTCAACAACATAGACTTTTTTTTCTCTCTTTTCTCTTAGTTCTTTCTACATAAAACCTCTCTATTTTGGCAGCAATAGTTCAGCCCTTTATATGCCTCTGTTTCCATCCAAAAAACCTTTGAATCTGCCCACTCCATGTCCAGCTGCCTCCATACATGAAACCAAACTTTTTTCTGTTAAGTTTTTCTACGTAGAAGTACATGAACACTCCTCCCAAAGGTATGAATAGACCACCCACATAATTGTGGACACTTCTATCGTCTCTTTAAATACACAAAAGCCCTAAACATGCTTAAATACCATCTAACTCCAAAACTTTTCAATATTACATCATAAGCCCAAAAATAAATTACAAAACTACCCTTTAAAGAATTGAGTTTATAAAAACTCACATCCCCCTTTAAACTCAATTCCTTGAGTTCTCGTGCCTAGCATCATTTTCAATCTTCCAAACACATCATGCTTTAATGGCTTCATAAAAATGTCGGCAACTTGATTTGAGTCTTGCAATGCACCAACTTTACTTCTCCATTCTTCACATGTTCTCTAATAAAATGAGAGCGTGTATCAATGTGTTTACTCCTCCCATGGAACACCGGGTTCTTTGCCAATGCCATCGCCGATCTATTATCAACAAGAATCTCCTTGGGAATTTCTTCAGAAAATCCCAAATAATTCAACAAGTTCCTCAACAAGATAGCGTGACACACCGTTGAATTTGCAGACACATACTCTACTTCACACGTAGACAAAGTAACAATTGTTTGCTTCTTGGATGACCAAGTAAAAGTCATATATCCCATGAAAAAATAATAACCCGAGGTACTTTTTCTTCATCCAAGTCTCGTCCCCAATCACTATCCAATTATCCAACAAGTCTAAAATCATTAGTGCAAGAATAAAATAATCCTTCATTGAGTGTACCTCTAATATAACGTAAAATCCTCTTCGCCACACTAAGATGAGTTTGATCCGGTATTTTCATGTATCTACTAATTAGACCAACTCCATAAAGAATGTCCGGCGTTGTGCAGGTGAGGTATCCAACTAAACTTTTAAAGTAAGTTGGATCAACATTTCCACCATTAATGCTCTTCCTCAACTCCAATCCAATTTCTACGGATGTGCTCACCAGGTTGCAAGAATCCATCTTGAACTTCTTGAGTATTTCCTTTGCATAACTACTTTGAGAAATAAAAATTTCATCTTTACTTTGCTTAACCTCAATGCCAGGGAAATGAGATATTAAGCCAATATCAGTCATTTCAAACTCCTTGACCATACTTCTCTTGAATCCATCAAACATCATTGGATCAATATCGGCGAAGATCAAGTCACTAACATAAAGGCAAACAAGTAGCACATTTCCATTGCCATCCCTTTGAATATATAATGCAAGCTCATAAGGATACTTTTGAAAACCACTCTCAAGAAAGTATTTGTCAATTCTAGCATTCCATGCGCACGGTGCTTGCTTTAATCCATAGAGAGCTTTTCTCAACTTGTACACTTTACCTTCATGTCTCTTTTCCACATACCCCAAAGATTGTTCAACATAAATCTTCTACTCAAGAAATTCATTAAAAAATGCCGATTTCACATCAAGTTGGTAAATCTTTCACTTGTTTTGTACAACCAAAGCAATAATCAACCTAATCATTTTCAAACGACCATTATGAGCAAATAACTCGCAATAATCAATTTTGGTCATTTGCTTGTAGCCTTTAGCTACTAACTTTGCCTGATATCGTTGGACTTCTTGATTTGCATCCTTTATATACTGATTTCACACCAATTGCTTTATGACCTCAGGGAAGACTAACTAGCTCTCATGTATTAGTCTTTTCAATTGCCTTCATTTCTTCATCCATTACTATTCTCCATTTCTTTTCTTAAACAGCTTCTTCAAAACATAAAGGATCACAATCCATGAACAAACAAAACAAATTCAAGTTACCTTTCAAATTTTTTGAAGATTCATAAATCTCTTGCAAGCTTCTCAATTTTCTTGGTCTTTCATTTGAACTAGAATCCGATGATGATGATGATTCACCTGTAGAAGATGAGGGGGATCCATGTGGAGGTGTTTGTGGCTCTCTTTGGATTTCTCTTAGTTCTTCTGACTCTTCTTCTTCAAGCATAAGTTCCACATTTGTGGCTGAATTTTTTTCTTTCCAATCCCACATGTCTTCATCTTCAAATGTTACATCTCTAGTCATGATCACTTTCTTGGTAATGAGGTTGTATAATGTGTACCTCATTGTTCTATCACCATACCAAATAAAAATGCACTTTTTGCCTTTATCTTCAAGCTTTTTCCTCATTACTTTGGGAATCTTTGCATAAGCAATGCATCAAAAAACTCTAAGATGGGCTACACTAGGCTTGAATGAACACCAAGCTTCCTTTGGGGTCTTGAAATGAACACTTTTGGTTGGACATCGATTCAACAAGTACACTGCACATGCTATGACTTCGGCTCAAAATTTCCTAAGCAATCTCTTTCCTTTCAACATGCTTCTAGCCATATCAAGAATAGTTATATTTTTTCTTTCTGCAACTCCATTCAATTGGGGTGTGTAGCTTGGCATGAATTGATGCACAATTCTATGCTCCTTACAATATTCTTCAAATAAATCGGAACTATATTCACTACCTTGATCGAATCTCAACCTTTTGATAAAGTAACCACTTTGCTTCTCAATACGATTCTTGAACTCCTTAAAAACTTCAAACAATTCGGACTTCCTTCTTAAAAAGTACACCCAATTCTTCCGACTATAGTCATCAATACAAGTAAGAAAATAGCGATTCTTACCATTTGACATAGAATTCAAAGGTCCACAAACATCGGTGTTCACAAGCTCCAAGGTTCATGATGCTCTCCACTTGACTTCGCTTGAGAAGCTTAATATATGATGCTTGCCAAGAATACACCCTTCACATAACTCATTCGGATGATCTATGTAAGGTAAACCCTTCACCATTTTTTTGCTAGACAAAAGTTTTAAGCCACCAAAATTAAGATGTCCAAGTCTCAAGTGCCACAACCAAGAATCATCTTTAATAATAGCATTCAAACATCTCATGGTATCATGTTGAATATTCAAATGAAACATTATATTCTTGGACATTTTCACATTAACAATCAAATTACCGCGAGCATATTTAATTGTAAGATAAAGATTCTTCATGCTAATATCATAACCTTTTTCTAAAAGTTTTCCCAAACTCAAAATACTATTCTTCATATCCGGCACATAATAGACATCGAAAATAAAATCATGATTGTCATTCTTGAGCTCAATAAGAATTTTACCTTTGCTTTTCAACAGAATGTTAGAGGAGTCGCCAAAAGTAACTTTGTCTTGTGCCACTTCATCAAGTTCTACAAACATATGCTTCTTGCCACACATATGGTTGCTTGTCCCAAAATCAAGAAACCACACGTTGCCATTATATTCCTTAGATCCATCGTAGGCCAACAATAAAGCAGATCCCGCTTCATTAGTTGCTTTCTCGGCATAATTTACATGTTCTTCAACACCTTTATTTGCACTTTCCCAACACCCATTGCTATAATTTCTAAACTTGTGACAATTGAAGCATTCAACATTTCTCTTGTCAAAACCTTGATTGTTGTAATTGCTCTTCCTCGTTCTCCATCCCTTGAACCATAAAAATTTTGATTTTTTTACATCATTAGTGAATTGACCTTTTCCTCTACCTCTATTAGCATAGCCTCTTCCCCGACCTTCGTAGCCTCTTCCTCGATTGCCAGAACCTCTACCTCGTGTACCTTTACCTCTTCTTTTTTGAGATGTACTACCTTGAATTTTTTTTTTCATCTTTCAAAGAAAGCTTGGATTGGAGAGCTTGTTCAAGAGAACTTGAAGTCTTTTTATTAATACATTGCTCATGTATTTCTAATGTTTCCATCAATTCATCGACGCTCATAGTCTTGAAATCCATGTATTGCTCAACAGCTGCAACAACATGCTCAAATTTTGGGGTTAAGGTTCGTAGTATTTTTTCAATAGCTCAAACATCATCAATATCTTCTTCATACCTTTGCATTTGATTCACAATCATCAAAGTTCTTGAAAAATACTCAGAAATTGACTCAGCTCCATTCATATTCAACCCTTCAAATTCACTTCGCAATATTTGAAGATGAACCCAAATTGTTTTATCAATGCCTCTATGCATATTCTTCAAAATTTCCCAAGCTTGCTTCGAGGTGGTAGAGGAAGAAATCTTCTCAAAAGTATTATTGTCAATACATTGGTAAAGTAAGAATAAAGCCTTCTTATATGTCTTCCTTGATTGCTTAAGCACCATTTTTTGAGCATCATTAAGTGCTTGCTCTTCCTCCGTAGTCGGCTTGATGTAACATGTTTCAACAATTTTCCAAAGATCTTGTGATTGTAACAACACCTTAATTTGAATATTCCAATTCCCATAATTATCTTTTCCCAATTTGGGAAATTAGGGTTGAAGCACATTACTCATAGTGGCCATAACAAAAAACCAAATAGCAAACCCTTGGTTCAACAAAAAAATCCCAAAGTTCATAACCAAGCTCTGATACTAATTTTGTTGGGAATTAAAAGGAAATTAGATCACCAAGGTAACACAAAATCAAGTAAACAGAGGGAAAAAATATGCTACACTTATCACACCAATTTTACTCAAGAAACACCTACATATTTCATCAAGAAGGATCACAATATCAAGTAATACAAAGGGAAAAAGCAATCTGATTTTTCAGCAAGAACAACTCATAAATAAACCATCAAATTTCACAACCAGAGCTTCTGCTCCTGAACAACCTGTGTGCATTTTTTTTGGTAGCATCACAAACTTTTTTTTTCTGTCTGTTTTTTTTTGCATAAAACCTCTTTGTTTTGGTAGAAACAATCCAACCCTTTATATGCCCTTGGTTCCATCTGAAAAATCTTTGAATCTGCCTACTCCATATCCAGCTGCCTCCATGCATGAAACCAACTTTTGTCTGTTCAATTTTTCCACGTAGCAGTACATAAACAAAAGGCATGAACTGACCACCCATAGAATTCTGGACGCTTCTACTATCTCTTCAAGTACACAAAAGCCCCTAAACATGCTTAAATACCATCTAACACCAAAAATTTTCAATATTACATCATAAACCCAAAAATAAAATACAAAAACTACCCTTTAAAGAATTGAGTTTATAAAAACTAGCAATCATAAATCAATCAATGAAAAAGAAATGATTTGAAGGAGATAGATCTAGAAAAATCATCCAAGAATCAGAAAGCCAAAAGAAAGACAAAAAAAACTTCATAGAGAAGATGACACCATAGACCAAAGAGAGCCAGCAGAAAAAAGTAAATTTGAAAGAGAGAAAAAAGTCCTTTTGTGGTTGGTAGAGCAATCTGCCATGTGTTAAGAGTAGAGGACAAGTGTTGTCCTACAAAAGTTGTTCCTTTTTTTTTTAAACAAGTTTATAAGTTGTTTCCTCAGTTTGTCATTTTACAATAAAAGCATTATCCACAAATTAATTTTTATTTAATTTTCTACTCGAACTTAATTGTGTTAATTTGTTACCTTAAGTTAACAATGTCTTATTTTCGTGGAATTGAATTAAATATTATGTTCATAATACAATAACATAGCATCACGACTCACTAAAAATATTTACTTGTCTGATATGAAAGTTAAAATGTGTATACATTTAATTTTGAAGGAGGTGTGAGCCCGAAAAAAAAAATTAAAATGTGTTCACATCTCCGATTTTCGTTGCTGTTACGTAACATCCGTTTCACCCCCGCGTCCATTATACTGTTATTTTTACTATTATGATAGCTGTTACCGTTATTCAGAATCATGTATCCACTTCTACAATAGAAGTCCCCTTATTCTTCTGACGAAATCCCCTTCCCTTCACAGTTTTCCAACCGTTATCTTTATTTTACCCATCCTTTACTTTCTTTCCCTCTACATCTTATTTCATAGCCATAGGAGCACTCTCCTTCTCAGACTACCCATACCCTCCTACTTTTTCCTTCTTCTACAATTAACATCATCATGCCCTTGCTTAAGACACATTGAACAATACCTGCAATCTTTCTTTGAATTCTATGTTTTTCTATCATTGCAAATTCAACTTTATAATGATACGAATTCATTAAACCTAACTCATACTCAATATGTTATTGTGGTTGATTTCGTGTTGGGAGCACATATCGTACTAGTAATTGTTCAATCCTTACAAAAAGAACAAAAACTAACCAAAATAACCACACCCAAAGGAAAATTGTAATGGGAAAGATAGAGCACAAAGGCAAAGATAATACTATTTGGACCTAAAAATTTGACCTAATTTGTTGACATATTGATGTGGTTTCCTAGGAATCATTGGATCAACACAAAGTTCCAAAGTTTGATGGGGTCTATAATGAATAAAAAAATCACAGTGAATTATGTTATTAAATTATGTCAGTTAATTAGATCTCAAAAGCATTGCTCAACGGCAAATAGGACAAATCAAGACAAGTAGATAATTTAATGATCAGTAGAAACCAACATATATTTTACTTATGAGCAAGGCTATAGGGACCTTATTTAAGAACTTTATTTGGGGATATAAAGATGTGGCTTCAATGCAACTATTAGATTAGTTGTGAGTTCCAATGTTAGATAGAGCCCACTACCAGTCCAATGGTTGTACATCATTAGGTCCCTAAATAAGGTCCTCAAGTAAGGTCCAAATAGCATTCCCCTTTACTCATAGGGAACCAATTATTCTTCAAAACATTCTTCAATTTTAAGTTTAATTAAGAGGTCAATATCATTACCAAAGACAAAGTTTGATTTCTTACGCTCCTTTTTTGGGAATATATTTTGTCTTGTTTTAGATTTATCTTTGCACCTCTGTGGGTATTGTTTCTTTACTATAGAGAAATCATTTTAAGTTGTAATATTCTAATATATATATTTTTGATTTATTGTACCCAAGGAAACATTAATAAAAAAAAGGACAGAGAAAAATAATGTCATGGTTTTCTAAACAACAATATTAAAAAACAAATGGTTTGTCAACTTGGGGTACATTAGACATATTATATTTTCAAGGTAGTGAGGAAGAACAATGCCATTATGGTTAGGTGAAAGGATGCCTCCTCCTATATATATTAAAAGTTAGAAATTGTATAAGTATTAACCATCAAAAGTACATGTGTGGCAAAGTCTTTAACAAATACATTAGGCTCAACTTAGTGTAAAAATAATATATACAACTTGAATACAAAAATATTTTACAAGATAGAATTTTGAAGGAAGTATAGGCCTTGAGCCAGTACTCCTGACTAAATCCCATTTTAAGATAGTATCAATTGACAGAAAGCAAGCTCAAGGAGCATTGGTAAATGTTCAACATCCAAAAAAAAAAAAAATCACAAGACAGAAAATTTACCCAAAAACAGCAATTGTGAGACCCAAAGAATTCAACCAATGAGAGGTTTACTCGATACAGCTATTGGATAGACACTAAAAGTGCAATAGTTTCCAATTTTGAGGAGAAAATTTGAACTTTGAAGATGCTAATTTGTCTCTTATAGTTTGATGGATCATACACAATATTGAATTGTTATCCTTACTCTGGTTGGTGAAGATTCTGTTGTTTCTTTCTCTTAATGTGGATGACACTTACAAAGTTATCTCAATCCTCAAGAACATATACCCCTTTCGTTGGGCAAAATTTTTTTTCTCTCTCAATGTGATTTAGTTCTCTATTTGCCATAACTATTACAACTAATTACGTCAGATTGATCATTGATTTTCTTGTTAAAATTTACATAATAGATTCTCAAATTAATTCTAAATAGTATTTCACATGGTTGTGGTTCTTTGCTTATAATAATGCACAAGTGAACAGAAAAAAAATATTGAAAAACATTCCCAAAACAAGAGAAAGTTGATGTATTACTAGAAAGAGTATTGAGTAGTTACTTAACTATGCGGGATCACTTGTCAATCTGTTATCTAATTATTAGAAGGTTACACTATATCAACGCGACACTTCATCCTTTAAGGGAAAGTAGATGAGATGTGAGTTGTGGTTCCTTAGGATTTAGAAGCCATGGACATATAAAACTGTTGGAACCAACATTTTCTCAACTCTACTAGTAAGATGCAAGCAACGATCAACCAACCATCTTGGTCCCCAGTTTCGAGAGGTGTCAATTTTATGCATATGCATTGACACAGGAACATTAATAATTTGAAAATGAAATGACTAGTTAGCATGAAAAATAAAAGACGCACTTATTATTACACACAAAAAACAAAACCCCCTCATTTACTTGGCAATTTAAAAATAAGTGATTTTGTCAAATTCCTTGGAGTTCCACTTGTTTCCACCAGACTCAAAACAACTCATTGTATTCCTCTCATTGAAAAAATTGTAAAAAGGGTGAAGAGTTGGACTAACAAGTTTCTTTCATTTGTTGGACAACTTCAACTAATTCAATCTGCCTTATCTGGCATCCAAACATTTTGGGCATCCAATCTATTCATCCCTCAACAAGTTTTGGACAACATTGAGAAGATTCTGAGAGCTTATGGAATGGGCCAAACCTAAAGATGAAGGGAGCAAAGATGGCCTGGGAAGATGTGTGCAAGCCTAAGAAGGAGGGTGGACTAAGGATCAAAAGGCTCAAAGACTACAACTCTGCCCTTATGATCCGACATCTTTGGCTTCTTTTCACAGTTAGAAATAGTCTATGGGTCAAATGGGTTCATTCTTATCACCTCAAAAATGGGAAAAAGTGAATCTAGGAAATCAAACATTTCCCAACATGTTCTTGGAATTGGTTCAACTTACTCAAGCAAAGAGTAGTAATTTGACCTCATATCTGCCATCTCATTGGAAATGGAAATAGCACTCATTTGTTGTATGATAATTGGCATCCCCATTGCCCTTTGTTACTACGACGGATCACAAATGTTATTATTGATTCTCATCTACCAACGAAAGCCAAAGTGGGCAGTACTGTGGACATCAACCAATGGAATTGGCCTTCAATTGATTCTCTTGAACAAATGGAAATCTCACAAATCATGCCCAGCTACCTCCCTTTAGTATAGAGAGATGATTCAGTCAAGTGGTGCCCTCCTACAAATGATTTGTTTTTTAACTGTTTCTGCATGGAATATTCTAAGGATGCCAACCCCAATGGTACCATGGTATCACTTACTATGGTATAGCCAGTCAATTCGTAGAATGAGATTTATTTTATGGCTGGTCATTAGATCTAAGCTCAACACAAGAGACAAAATTCAGACTTTTGCTACTTAGACTGGAGCATAATACATTCTGTGTAGGCAAGATGTTGAGTCACACAATCTTGTCATGCAACTATGTGGACAGTAATTACTGTTAAGAACTGATTGCCTGTGCAGCCTAGTATTGAGGAGGAAAATCATTTCTAACTGTTCTCTTCAAGCTCAACCTTGTAGTGACCATTTACTATGTTTGGATTGAAAGAAATTGTAGGCTTCACAAGAATCAGTCCAATAACCAATCCTTGTTTCTCAATCTTATTGTTCAAACTAATTTCAACACTTTAATTCAGATCCTATTCTAGGTGTTGGAATTCTAAACAATACAACGTACCTATCTGTAGGTATTTGAAGGGTTTCACACAAGGTTCATGTATGTAAGTGGTACATGAATATCACTCAAGAGTTATTCATGTATGGAGTCTAAGAGTTGTTCATGAACCTATTTATTGTTTAGGTTTGTGTACTTGTCTAGATACATGGTAGGATTTTCCTATAAATTGCACAAGTGTTTGAGTCATTTTGTAAGTTTTTGTCTCCATTTCAGTTATTTATAAGATAGTATTCAATCAAGACCACAATTTCTCTTAATCATTTTATCTCTTTGATCCAACAAATTGGTATCATAGCTCGGGTTGGAAACTCATGGCTACTAACAACAATACTATGATTTCCTAATTGCCTCAATTTCCTCGCCTCGATGGGAGGAATTATAACTATTGGAATATTCAAATAAAGTTCTTACTTGGAAATCAAGAATTATGGGATATTGTAGAGAACGAGTATGAAAAACCAGCAAAAGGAGAAACTCTTACTATAACTCAAACAACCGAGTTGAGTGCAAATCATAGAAAGGACAAGAGGGCCTTACTTATGATTTATCAAACAATGACTCAAACTGTTTTCTAACGAATTACAGTAGAAAATACGTCAAACAAAGCTTGGGATATACTTTTCGCTTCATACAAAGGTGATGACAAAGTGAAGATGGTATGACTTCAAACCCTTAGATTTGAGTTTGATTCACTAAAGATGAAGGATTCTGAAAGCATTGAAGATTATTTTAATTGGATAATTTATGTTGCCAACCAATTGAGATTGAATGGTGAAATGACAAAGGATCAAAGAGTAGTGGAGAAAATACTACGTAGCTTAACCCGTAAATTTGGAGGAATTGTAGTTGTAATCGAAGAGTTAAAAGACGTGTCTACTTTGTCTGTGGAGAGTTTAATGGGATCACTATAATCCCGTGAACTTCGAATGAAGCAATATAATTATTCCCCTTTTGAGCAGGCTTTCCATACACAAGCTTTTCAAATGGGAGGTTTCAGAGGTAATAGAGGATGTGACTCTTCTCGTGGAAGATGAAGAAATAATGAAGTTGTCATGGTTAGAAAGATGAAAGTCAGCCAAACAATGGAGGAAGAGATCATGGTGTAAGACAACAAGATGTCAAAAGGAATGAAAGTCACTCGTCTAATTCAAATAGAGGAAGAGGGAAAGGATGGTCTTCTTTGAAGAATACCAAATGCCATTACTGTAAAAAATATGGGCATGTCAAGAAATATTGCAAGAAAAGAATTGCGGATGAAGAGAAGAACAATTCTAGCTTTACACATGAGAAAGATCAAAACAAAGAAGCTGATTCTTTGTTTCTCACATACCATGAACAAGAGGCTCATTTTGATGAAGTATTGTATGTTGATAGTGGGTGTAGCAATCATATGACAGGAAATAAGAAGGAATTTGTGGAGCTGAATCAATCTACTCAAGGTGAAATTAGAACTGGTGATGATAAGAGGCTTTCCTTGAAGGGAACGGCATTATCCTTGTTCACACAAACAAATGGGTAAAACGTATTTCTGATGTCCATTATGTTCCAGGCGTCAAGCACAATCTCTTGAGCGTTGGACAACTTTTATTGAAGGGTTATGAAGTCAACTTCAAGGAGGACATGTGTGAGGTCCAAGACAAGAATGGTGTTCTCATTACTAAGGTGAGCATGACTCAAAACATTATGTTTCCATTGAAGTTTCAAAATCAGTTTGGTTCTTGTTTCAACACTTTTATCAAGGACAAATCTTGGTTGTGGCACTTTCGTTTTGGGCATTTGAGTTTCAAAACTCTATCTATAATGAGCAAGAAGAATATTGTGAATTGTATGCCTAGTGTTGATCTACAAGAGAAATTCTGTGAAGGATGTGTTATTGGAAAGCAACATAGAGATTCCTTCCTGGTTGGAAAAGCTAGAAGAGCAACAAAACCGCTCGAGTTGATACATTCAGATATTTGCGGGCCAATGAACGTCACTTCAGTTGGAGGTAATTGTTATTTTCTCACTTTTATTGACGATTACAACAAAAAAATTTGGGTTTATTTTCTTAAAAAAAAATTGGAAGTATTTGGATGTTTCAAAAGTTTTAAGGCTTTGATTGAAAAACAAAATGGTTTTATGGTAATTTTTTGCGTACTAATTGAGGTAGTGAATACATTGATGGAGAATTTGAGAATTTTCTCATAGAAATGGCATCCAACATCAGTTTACTATTCGGTACACTCCTTAGCAAAATGAGGTTTCCAAAAGGAAAAATCGAACTATTGTGGAGTTGGCTAGAAGTACGTTAAAAGCAAAGAGAGTTCCTACTCTTTTTTGGGCTGAAGCTGTGGGTTGTGCTGTTTATCTTTTAAACCATGCCTCATCCAAAAGTGTGGCAAATATGACTCCTCAAGAAGCTTGGAGTGGACATAAACCGAGTGTTGGGCACTTGAGAATTTTTGGAAAGTGTTTCATATTCACATGTGCCAAATGAAAAGAGGAAGAAGTTGGATGACAAATCTGAAAAATTTATCTTTGTTGGGTATATTGAAATTTCGAAGGCATACAAGTTGTATAGTCCAATCACCAAGAAATGTATTGTTAGCAGAGATGTGAAGTTTGATGAAGAAGAATCTTGGAATTGGAATGAAAATGATGAGTCTGGAAATTCAAGTTGTGTTGAATTGGAAGAAGAATCCAATTACCAAAATGTTGAGGTTGAAGGGAATGAATAAGTTTGTACTCCTCCAACTTCTCCACTTTCTACTCAGCGGCATTCTTCTCTGTCATCATCATCTTCAAGTTCATGTATAAGTGTTGTCCTTGGAAAGACAAGTAGCATAAGAGAACTCTATGAATGTATTAGCAAAATGTTAGAAGACGACCTGACTAATTTTGCTATGTTTGCCGAAGTCGACCCAATCAGTTTTGAGGAAGCTTCTGAAGAAGAGAAGTGGAGGCTAGCCATGGATTAAGATATTGATTCAATACATAAAAATCACACTTGGGATCTTGTGGATATTCTAAATGGGAAGAAGGCAACTGATGTGAAGTGGGTGTACAAGACAAAATTGAATGAAAATGGAGAGAGTGATAAGTTTAAAGCTCGTCTTGTCGTGTAAGGTTACAAACAAAAATATGGAGTTAATTTTCAAGAAGTGTTTGCTCCGGTTGCTCATCTTGAGACAATTCAAACAGTGCTAGCCTTGACAGCTCAAAACAGTTGGAAAGTTTATCAAATGGATTTCAAATCATCCTTCTTAAATGGTTTTCTTGAAGAGGAAGTGTTTATCAATCAACCACAAGGTTATGTGAAGCTTGGTGAAGAAAAGAAGGTTTGTCATTTGAAAAAGGCACTTTATGGGCTCAAGCAAGCACCAAGAGCGTGGTATAGTCATATTGATGGCTAGTTTATGCAAAACAATTTCAAAAGGTGTCCATTTGAACATACTCTCTACATCAAAGAAGGTACACATGGTGAATATTTGATTGTTTGCTTGTATGTTGATGATTTGATTTTTACGGGAACTAGTTAAAGTTTGTGTGGAGAATTCAAGAGAGATATGATGCAAGAATTTGAAATGACTGACATGGGACTTCTCCATTTCTTTCTTGGTACTGAGGTTAAACAACAAAAAGATGGAATTTTTATTTGTCAAAAGAAATATGCACAGGATGTGTTGTAGAAATTTCGGATGGAGGGTGTTAAACCAGCAAACACTCCAATGGAAGTTGGTTTGAAGTTGAGCAAATTTGATAAAGAGGACAATGTTGACGACACTCTTTATCGAAGTCTTGTTGTGTTACTTTCTCGGTATGCATGCTCAGTAGATACATGGAATCACCAAAAAGAAGTCATTGGAATGTCAGAAAGAGAGTTTTGCGATATTTATGTGGTACTGTTAATCAAGGGATACTTTATACAAGAGTTGAAGATTCGAGTTTGGTTAGTTATTGTGATAGTGACTGGGGTGGGAGTGTTGATGACTACAAAAACACTTCTGGTTATGTTTTTAGCATTGGCTCAGGTGTTGTTTCTTGGGCATCAAAGAAGCAATCAATTGTTGCTCTTTCTACAACATAATCTGAGTATATTTCACTTGTTTTGGCATCTTGTCAAGCTCTTTGGTTAAGATGGATCTTAGAAGAACTCATGCATTAGCAAGAGAAAGGGACAACACTATTTTGTGACAATAGTTTAGCTATTTCACTCACAAAGAACCCAGTTTTTCATGGCAAAAATAAGCACATAAGGATCAAATTTCATTTCGTCCGTGACTTGGTTAAAGACAAAGAGATTATTGTCAAGTTCTATAAGACTCAAGATCATCAACTTGCGGATATCTTTACAAAGGCTTTGAAGATTGATACTTTCAACAAACCGAAAGAGAAGCTTGGCATGGTAGTTGTCTAGCTTAAGGGGGCAATTGGAATTCTAAGCAATACAACGTACTTGTCTATTGGTATTTGAGGGGTTTCACACAAGGTTTATTTATGTAAGTGATACATGAATATCACTCAAGAGTTATTCATGTATGGAGTCTAAGAGTTGTTCATGAACCTATTTATTGTCTACGTTTGTGCACTTATCTAGATACATGGTAGGATTGTCCTATAAATTGCATAAGTGTTTGCGTCATTTTGTAAGTTTTTATCACCATTTCAGTTATTTATAAGAGAGTATTCAATCAAGACGACAATTTCGCTTGATCATTTTATCTCTTTGATCCAACACTAGGAACCTGATTTTAGCACAATCTTGACAAATATTACGTGGATACTTGATCTATAGGAAAATGACAACATGAATACACCTCCTTTAGATATTCAAAGAATGTGTGGAACAGCTCCTTGTAGATTAGTGGATAGGTTTAAAATCTTCCTAGTTAAAATTGAAAGGAATGATCAAAATTGCTAATTGTTCCATCCCTCTCTATTTTTTGCTTTGAACTTTACTGATCCAAGTTTTATGTTGCTGGAAGTGTTGGGATCATGGCCTACACTTTCAATGAAATCCTTTATGGATGATCTCATGCTCATGGTACATTGTCGTTTTTATGGACTCACTCATTTGTCTTGCAAATCTTGTTTTAGATCAATAAAAACTTAATCTTCCAAAAAACAAAAAGTGATTTTTTTTTTGCTTCTTCACCTTATATTGTATAAATGTTTTTATTGAAAAATATAACATAAATAAAACATAATCCGAACAAAACACAACTCGAATAAATTATATTGTTATGTGAAACCTACACAAGTTACACTGCGTTCGATGTTACTGAGAATTTTAAGGTAGGTTTTTATTGACCAAAAGGTCTCTCAAGTTGACTTTTGTTAATAGAAATGTAGAAATCTAGCAAGTTAATTGCATTTTGAGGAACCAAATGCAATTAATAATAAGGATTAATTGCACTAGAAGTCCCAAAATATGAGATTTATCTCATTTTGGTCCTCAATGTTTCAATTTCATTATTTTGGTCCCTGAAATAATGAATATGTTCCTATGTGGTCCTTTAAGCAAACAACGTCCAAATTGCTAACGATTTTTTATCATAAATTTGTCACGTAATAGAAAAATATCGATAAAAAAATAAGTTTGATAGCTCTTAAACAAAATTTGTGTTGTTCTTAAAAAAAATGTGTAATATGGGTAGCTTTTGACCAAAATTTGGATAGCTCGTGATCAAAACTGTATAATTTAGGTAAGTATTTAACCAAAATTTGAGTAAAAATTTGATCAAGAGTTATCCAAATTAATTTTTTTATCCATATTTAAGTATCATGTGACAACTTTATGATAAAAAATAGTTAGCAATCTGGACACTGTGTGCATGAGAGACCATATAGAAACATATTGAATACTTTAGGGACCAAAATGATGCAATTGAATTATTGAGGATTAAAATGAGACAAATTTGATACTTTGGAGACTTCCAGTGTAATTAATCCTAATAATAATGAGCATGTGTTGGCCAAATGCGCACGTGTTGGCCTAACATTAATAATGTCAAAAAAATTAACTCAAAATTTTAAGTTCCAATAAATTACTCCTCTCCATTTCATTTGCTTTTGGGTGTGAATTGTAAGTGGGGAATACCAAGCACATCGATTTTATATTTACAGTCAACCTAAGCCATCATTTGATCAAATCAACATAATAGAGTTGTTCACACTGTCTAGAAACACTAGATTCATTTGATACTGTTTTCATAATATTTCTCATCCTCTCATAAATGTTTTAATTTATTTGATCTAATATGTTGACCTAATAATGTAACAGTGACATGCTTTAATAGTGTTGTTGTGACTATAGTTATCAAAACCAGACCGGATTCGGCAAAGAAACTGAGTCAATAGGTCACTGATTCAACTGTTCTGACCGGTCGTATAATAAAAAAAACATAAATCATGATAATTAAGCTAAAAAACATTAAATTTATACTAATTGCATGGTTCAGATTTATCAATTCACTAGCCATTACCCGTGCTTGAAGGTTTCACGTTGCAATATAAAATTCGAACGCCCAAAAAATAGATCTCGCTATATCAAATAACAATTATTTTTAAAAAAAATTATCAAAATTTTCTCAAAATACATGATCTCAAATAAATATCGATATGTGTACACTATCGTATATGAATAATGTTTGAAATAAAAATTTTATTGAACCACAAATTAATAAAAAAAATTAGATGATTGAACTTGTGATAGAAATGAGTGATGTGTTAGAGAAATATACAAAAAATATGTGTGGATAAAATTTAAAGTATTAATTATCTAATTATAGATACATTGAAGGCCTGTTAAAAAAAAACCATGTATTGAACGCACCACCACGTCTCCTTTCTTTTATGTACTTCATTTCTTTCCAATGCTAAAATGAAGGAAAAGTTATACATATAAAAAAGAGACATCTTTTAGTCGATATATATTTTATAGACGATTTAGATCGTTCCAAAACCTAGAGTTCTTGTTTAAATAAAGAAAAATATTATCAAGAGTTAATTTGAAGATTTAATGTGCAGACTTAATTTATTATTTATATGAATTGAATTTTCATTAGCTGTTTGTTTACTAGTAATCTGTTTGCTAATTAATAATAAGGTTAATTACAAAGGAAGTCCCAAAAGTATAAATTTTGTTTCATTTTGGTTCATAATATTTCGATTGCATCATTTTAGCCCTTAAAGTATTGAATATGTTTTTATGTGGTCCCTCAAACAGACAACTTCTAGATTGCTAATAATTTTTGTTAAGAGTTATCCAAATTTTGGTTAAGAGTTACCCAAATTAATTTTTGCTCATAGTTAGGTATCACGTGATACGTTTATGATAAAAAATCGTTAGCAATTTAGAAGTTGTTTGTTTTAGAGACCACATAGAAACTGATGGTGTGTGAAACGTAGTTGAACAAATTATGTGTGCTTTGCAGTTTAGTCTGAGCTACAAGGCTCTTGGGAATAATGTGATGATCCTGGGATGGGGGATGGATTACACAGGAGGGTTATAGAGGTTCACCCACTCGAGAGCTCAATTAATTTACTCTTCAATGGAGTCTCTTGCTCCTAGGATTTTTATTGATGGTTCTGAGAGGATTACACATTATTCTTGGTACAACTTGGGTTGCTTACTCCGTAGTGCGGGAATTGTACAATATTTATAGCCTAATTCCTAAATTTATGGGGTCTGTGGTGAGATCTTCACTTTCCTTCTCTGACTTCTCACTTGATTTTAGGAGATGATTTGGGCATTCGAGGATCTTGTGCCTAGACTGACACTTGCTGCTATTGAGGGAGCCTTTTTCAGTTGCCAGCTGTTTTCTACTTACCTGCTTCGGGGGTAGGTCGAGGAAGCCCCAGGTCTGGACCTCTGAGCTCAGACTCTTTTGGCTGAGCTCTTTTCTGACCTTAGCATCTTAGCTCATACTTGGGATTTTTTCCATATTTCATCAGTTGCCCCTCAGTCCCTATTTAAAGTGGGTTTGATCAGGGGCTGAGCTGCAGTTGGTCCAACCTGAGTCTTTACATGGCGACCTCGATCAGCACGTGAAGAGACCTTTCCGACGGTTCCGTGGAATCATTTCTTCCTTATTTCTCGTGCATGTCTCGCACTTCAAAGACCCACGTACACGAAACTTTAAATGCGCATGTGGTAGTGGAAATCACCTCATTTCTCCATTCATCTTCTCTCTCTAGGCTTTGTCCCCTCTTTCCCTTTGCAATTCTTGCTTTTTCAGTTTGTTGGAGATCCTAGGGTTTGGTTGGAGTACTAATCTTTCTCAATTTGACTTTGAAGGTCCTACGAAGCTTGCTTTTCAACTTTGCTTTGGGCTTTGGTTTATCGCTTCATTCTCGATTAGGTACGCCTTTTGGCTCTTGTTCATTTCTTCATTCTGGATACCTAAAATTCGAGGTGGTTGCTGCACTTTTGGACCTTTCATTTTTTCTATTTTAGGAATTGAGGTTGGTCCTTGTCTTACCTTCCAATTTTCCTGGATCTTTACTCCACTACCAGAGTCTTCCTCTTTGGTTATTGTTGTCTTGACCCCCAAACTCTTAGGGATTGTTCTGCTAACATTTCCCCCTTTATAGCTCTTTTCGACTTCCTTTCTTCTGTCCAATTATGTCTGCCTCTTCCGAGGCTACAGCCTCATCTGTTTCCCTCATGAGTGATAGGTCTGCTGAAGAAGATGTCGATTTAAGAGACGTGGGTGAGGAGATTGATAACTTTTATGGTGTTAATTTTATCAATGCTAAGGAAGTGGCTGAGGAGCTTCCTCGTCATCCTCCCCTGTGCCCTAGAAATCCAGAGAAGGAAAAGCCAAAGTGAGTGGCGTTGGGATCTCTGGCAGTGCTGAAGGTAAAGGGGTTGCTCCTAGAGCTTCAGACCTCGTAAGTTTTAGTGCGGTCACACTTCCTTACATGAGGGTCTTATTTGCTCGTTTCAATTTTCCTCAGGATTTGAAGTATTGGTGCCTAGTCAAGGACATTCGGTATGACTCCCCCATCCCAAAGAAATTTTGTTTCTGTGTGGCAGCTTTTGAGAATGGCCTTCGTTTTTCACTACACCCCTTTCTCAAGGGTGTCCTGCAACATTTTACCGTTTGCCCTATTCAACTTTCTCCTAAATTTTTGGGTACTCTGGTGGGTCTTCTTGTTTTCTTCAAGAAGGGTGATCTTGGAGTTCCTACAGTGCCTCTCCTCATAAAATTTTTCAATGTCAAGTATTCGCCTTATGACGGCTTCTTGTACATTTCCAAGCGGGTAAAAACCCGAGCTATCATCACTGATCTTCCAAGCTTCCACAAGGGTTGGAAGAATATCTTCTTCTTTGTGTGGGGCAGAGAATGGGAGTACAATCCCAAAGACATGGCTAACACCTTCCTAGTGCATGTAACATTTCTTCCTGAGTAAGTTTAAATTAGTTTAGACGACTTATTCCTCTGACCTTTTTCTGCTTATTTTGTTTTATTCCTCAAGTATTCATCTTGAGCTCAACGCTGAGGATAGGTGAGTTTTGCGCAGGTTATAAGATTAGGACCCAGAGAACTATTCTGAGCTCATCAAGCCTCAAGTGCTTACTGAACTTGGGTTCAGTCCTTCCGAGGTGAAGGTTGAGACTCTTATCCCAATTTCAGTGGCTGGAGCTGAGGAGGTGGCATGTAACATTTCTTCCTTCTTTTTTTAACTTTTATTTCATTTCTCCTTTCTCCCATTCTGATTTGTTTACTTTAAGCTTCCAGGTTCTTCTTCAATGGAGCCTACTTTGAAAGATTTTAAGGTGAATGTCGACCTGCTAAAGAAAACTAGGAGTGGGGGTAAGCACAAGGCTGAGGTCGGCTCAGGGAGTGGTTCAGTCCCCTCAGCCTAGGTGTCGAGGTTAGAGGTGTCTCCCCTTTCGTCCTAAATAGCTCTTGTTCCCCTACTGAGCTCGTCAAAGATTATACAAGCCTCCCTTCCTCTTTTTCCTCGACTGAGGCCGAGGGAGCTGATTGGCACTCAATTATAACATTTTATTGTGCTTTTTCTGGACTAATTATACTTTGATGGAGTTCAAATGATGATGTTTCAGGAGCTAAAGTGAGAAAAAGGGTCAAGGATAACAAATACAACATTTAAGGGTAACTGCAGCATTTGATCAACAAAGGAAAAGCTTGAGGACAGTTATCAACGTTCGAACGGTGATCAACGTTCGAACGTTTCCCCTGAACCAGGCAGATGAGGCAAAGGCGTGTTACAGACAGACCCTGGAGATTAAAGCCTAACGTTCGAACACCATGCTACGTTCGAACGCAACATAACGTTCGAACGCTGTCCCACGTTCGAACGCCACTGGGAGCACTGACACTATCTGGTTGACTAAAATACATAGCGTGTGAAGACCTCTATTGCCAGAAGAAGGACCCTCAGGCACATAGGTGCCATGATCGACTGCATTGGGTTATTTGTGGACCCTGAGTGCTGCAGAGAGTGGGTGAATGGCCTGACAGAAGACTGCAACCCACGTGAAGCCTGAAAATCAACACAGATATACAAGCAAAAACAGCCTTCACGTTCGAACGGAAGGTACCGTTTGAACGGATCCCACAGAAAGACTGCAGATCGCCTGATTTTTTGACTGAACCCTTGATTCTCACCTTGACTTAGGCGTCCAACACTGCTCTTTCACCCCCTCCCTTGCTCTTCTCTGCCTATAAATACTCCCTTTTTAGAAGCTTTGAAGACACACTTGGGGAGAGAGATCAAGAGCTCTCCTCTTGAAGAATACCTAGTCTTTATATTTATTTTAGTGCTTCACTTTAATTCAAGTGTTTACTTTCTAGTTCTTTAATTCAAGTCTTTTACATTTATGCTCCTTTCAATTACTGCAAGTCTTTACTATAGTTGGGAAGTTAATTCCCTACTTGTTTTTATTTATATTGAGTTGGGAAGTTAAATTCCCTACTTTTGTTGTTAAATTCATGTACTTTATGTTCTTGACCTTACATTAACACTCTTACTTTCTTGCTTTCAATTAAGTCTTGCACCTTCATTATTTAAGCTCATCTTTTTCTTAGAGGAGTGAAACTCTTCCACTTTTCTAGAGCTTTACCAAAGCCAAGAAGGGTGGAATGTGATTCACTCATTCTTTGTTGAAGATTTATCTTTCTTTTACTTTCTTTCACTTCCATTGCTTGAGCATCTTCTTCTTAGAGGAGTGAAACTCTTCCACTTTTCTAGAGCTTTTCCAAAGCCAAGAAGGGTGAAACGTGATTCACTCATTCTTCGTTGAAGATCAACTTCAGAGTTTCTCTACTTGGAGAGATGAGTATCATTCACTTTTCTAGCTTTATCCAAGCCATGAAGAGTGAGTAGTCCTCATTTACTCTTTAGGGAGAGGTCATAGATATGTAATGATTATCGGGAAATTATACTTGTGCATTCCTTTCACACTTCAATGGTTTATTTACTTGCTTAGCAGGAGACTGGATAAGTTAAGCAAAGTTAGGGTAACTTGCACAACCAAAGGATATTTCTATGATCCGGATAACTCCTACATAGAAAGATCCGTTGGCTCAACGCAAGTACCCTAGCTAGTTTTTTGTGTAATCAATGGGTATTTCTATGGTAAATGGATGACTCCTTCTAGAGAGATTCATTGATTCAAAGCAAAGAACCCCAGCTAGTATTTTGTATAACCAAAGGATCTTTTCTATGGTAAATGGATGACTCCTTTTAGAAAGATCTGTTGTGTGAGACAAACTTTTCGGGATAGAACTTTGAAGATAAACTCCTCAATCTCCACCACCATTGTACTTCATAAAAAGGATGGAGCTTTAACCCAGTCTATCCTTATCTTCCAATTAACTCACTGTTAACACGGGAGTTAGTTAAGTGATAAAGCACAAGTGTAATACACTAGATAATTCATTACATATCCTGAACCTCGAACTAAAGAGTGACTTTAATTATATTGGAATCTTATATTTTGTCTAAAAAAAAAAATCTCTTGAAAATAATTTAATATTCTGTTCAAGAAACCATCCACTTCTCACAAAACTCAAAAAAGTTACAATCAATCCATCTTCATCACAGCTTACTTTGAAAACACCAAAACATATTCCTAGTGGATTCGACTCCGGACTCAAACCGAATTATTACTACAGCTTGACCGCCTGCACTTGGGTGTACACATTTCGGATCAAGTCAAGTTTTTGGCGTCGTTGCCGAAAAATATTTGGTAAAAGTGTTGAAAAGGTAAAAAGTGGTAAGAATTTTCCTTTCTGTATATATTCTTGGTTGCTGTAAATAATTTGTTTCTCTTTACTTTATTTTATTTCTGAGGACGCTCCTAACCATAACAATTTGCCAGGAGAATTTTCTGGGTTTGTGAACCAATCTGAACGAAATTCGGCTAGATTAATAGCAGACTCGTGTGAGAGTAACATGACAAATAATGATAGAAATGGAGACGTGCCTCCACGGGAGGAAGAAGTGTCTAACACTCGAACTCTGAGGGATTACTTGAATCCCACAAGAAATAGTGCACCCTCGTGTTTTGTATTCCCTCCAGATGCTCCCCCCTTTATTGTAAAGCCGGGGACAGCACAGTTACTACCTGAATTTCATGGATTAGAGACAGAGAATCCATACTTGAATATGAAAGATTTTGAAGAAGTGTGTGGAACATTCCAAGATAATTCTAAACAGGCCAAGATGAAACTTTTTCCTTTCTCGGTGAAGGATAAAGCTAAACAATGGCTAAATTCTTTAAAAGCTTCTTCCATGCCTAACTGGCAAACCTTCCAAAATGAATTTTTCAGAAAATTTTTTCCCTTACATAGGACCAATACACTCAAAAGGCAAATCATGAATTTTTCGGTCAAAGAAGGAGAAACTTTTTATCAAAGTTGGGAGAGATTTAAAGAACTACTCCAAGCCTGCCCTCATCACTCTTTTGAAAATTGGACCTTAGTGGATTTTTCTATGACTCCTTGCCAACTAGACTGCGTCAATTTGTTGAAATGATGGCACAAGGAGAATTCATGAGTAAAAGTCCAGAGGAGGCATTCAATTTTTTCGATACCATATCTGATAGTTCTCAGATGTGGGACTCAGCCTCCCCGACCAGTGTTGAATCCAAACCATCCACTTCCCAAGGGGGAAAGTATGTCTTGAGAGAAGATGATGACTTGAGAGAAAAAATGTCCACCTTGTCTCGAAAGCTTGAAGCTTTAGAGATGAAAAAAATTCATTAGGTAGATATCATCCCTCCCACAGAACAAGTATGTGGAATCTGTGCATTGACAGGACATCCTACTGGGGACTGTCCTACTATCCCTGCATTCAAAGAAGTCTTGTTAGAACAAACAAATGCAATCTCCAATTTCAACAAACCTTACTCCAACCCATACTCTGAAACATACAATCCACGGTGGCGAAACCACCTGAATTTCAGTTGGAGGAACACACAATCAATTCCCATGAATTAACCTCAAAATCCACAGCCACCACCTCAAGGACGTCCTGCATATCAACCATACCAACCACCACACAAGAGGAACATTGAAGATACACTGTACCAGTTCATGCAAATCCAAATGAACTTCAATACCCATTTCACTCAGTCCTTCACTGATTTCAAGTCACAAACCACTCAATCCTTCGAAGATCTCAAAAGCCACATTCAGAAGTTGACTCAATCCATGGTTACACATGAGAAGGGCAAATTCTCTGCCCAACCAAAACCCCCACAAGATCAAGCTCAAGCTGTCACTAAACTAAGAAGTGGCAAGGTGATTGACAAAATCGTAAGAGACATGCTAATTCCAAAGCCAAGATCTGAGTCAATCCAAATCGACTCACCAGTTGAGCCTGAACCAATTGAGTCTGACCTTGTGATTGAACCCATGAGTGAACAAGAACCAGAGCCATCAAAGGAAGAAGAACCCTCATATTCTATTCCTACTCCTTTCCCTCATAGACTAAAACCCTAACTGAAGGTGAATAATCAAGATGATATTTACGAGCTTTTCAAGCAAGTAAAAATCAATATCCCACTTCTGGAAGCAATTCAACAAGTCCCATCATATGCCAAGTTTCAAAAAGACTTGTGCACAGTCAAGAGAAGCCAGAATGCCCAAAAAGAGCATTCCTGACAGAACAAGCTAGTGCCCTGCTTCAATGCAAAACCCCTCCAAAATTCAAAGACCCTGGATGTCCAACTATTTCTTGTGTCATCAGAGACTTCAAAATTGAACAAGCACTTCTAGATCTCGGAGCTAGTGTCAATCTATTGCCCTTCTCTGTCTATCAATAATTTGGTCTGGGTGAACTCAAATCCACTTGTGTCACACTCCAGTTGGCCGATAGATCTGTCAAAATTCCTAGGTGCATTATTGAAGATGTACTTGTCTAAGTAAATAGCTTTGTCTTCCCTGTTGACTTCATTGTTCTAGATACTCAGCCAACATTACATCCTGATGATCAAATTCCTATTATTCTTGGCCGACCCTTCCTAGCAACTTCTAATGCTCTGATCAATTGCAGGAATGGAGTAATGAAATTAACTTTTGGGAATATGACTCTTGAGCTGAATATTTTCAAGATTGCCAAACATCCAGGAGAAGATAAGGAATTGGAAGAATTGAATTCCATTGAGTCATTGGTTCATGAACATGTGAATCGAACCTTCTGTGAGGAATCTGTTGAATCTTATCTGCTAGAATTAAGTATATGTGACTTAAATGATAACCCAGATTCACCCAGTTGCCCTACTGATTCTGTTGAGATAAGGGCACCTAAATTCAAGGAAACTTCACCAAGTGGCATAAAGAAAACCGTGTTAAGTGACAAGCCACTAGAGCCTGAATTGAGACCTCTCCCAATGGTAATTTCATCAGAGGGCATGAAAGTTGACAAAGCAAAAATAGATCCGGTTGGAAAATCTCATCTTTTCGAAAGTATGATTTGCGGGAAGTTAAAACCAATCTTGGAGGATTCTGTTGAAAATGTGGAAACTATTATTTTAAGGGAAACAGAATATTCTTCCGAAATTCGCACCTACCGACACTCAAAAGGTTCGGATCAGGAAGAAAACCGATCCGCAAAGACGCCTTTATAAGGCTATCTCTTTTCGCACTTTTCCCACTATCATCGCTTTTTGGCCCCCCTCTTTTCTTTCCTTTTCGTTTCTTTCTTTTTCTTTCATCTTCGTCTCTCTACTTTCTGTAACCAGACCCGCACCCCAACCCCATGACCACCCATTCCACAAACACCATCTTTTGTTACATGCTTTGTATTTTACTGTTATATTTGCTTATGGCCCTCTTGCTTTTGTTCGCACTCACACACACGGATTTTCAGTCGATCCGAAATCCAGATTATCCAAAAGATCTCTAATTGCTTTGTAGGTATCGGTCGGGAAAGGGATCCACCTGTCAGCCTCATCTCCAAAATCTTCAACTGGTAAATTTGAAACATTGGGGACAATGTTCAATTTAGGTTGGGGGTGAGAACTAAAGTTCTAAAGTTCGTATTTTTGTGGCATTGTCTGTAAAATTTTTAAATTTTTTGTTATTATTGTTACTGTTGTTGTAGTTCTATATACTGTGATGATCATGTCTGTGAGCCAGTTTTATTTGTCTTTGTGACTGGTAGACGTTAAAGAACCAGATAGTGAGTCTTAAAGTGTAGGAAGTATGGATGTTAAATTTTTTTGGTTTAGTCTAGGAGTTCTTCGCACTTTTCCATCAGATGTGCACAATGTGATCATGAGAAAAGCAAGACTGGTAAGAAAAAATGAGATCCGAGAACAGCAAGCAAAACTCTTCTATGGCAGAAGCACTTATGATAAACGCCGAAGGGCCAAGAGACTTGGTGCCTGTAAACAGTGTGGCCGGGTATTTCATGAGAAAAGATACAATCAGTGTTCTGAACCGATCTCTAGCCGTGTATTCGATCGATTAGACTCGATAGTGAATGGGCAGAGTAAGGATTATCCTGACACGCCATCCTATTCGGGTGCTATGCTTAACCGATTTGTGCGACAAGAGATTGGAAGAGTCACTAGGGGATCGAACTACATAGAGGATGACTCGGATTAGACTATTTCCTAACCAAACTATGGAAAAAAAATTTTGGGGAATGAAAGCCAACGGTCCGAATTGTTTGTAAATAAGTGTGAAAATTTTCTTTTTTCTTTGTTTCATTTTTTGCATGCTTTTATTTCTGCATAAATTTTTGACTAAATTTGTGGGCTGAGTAAAGAAATGTCCAAAAATGCCAACTTCAAGTGTGGATAGGGATCGTTCTTGAGACGCCATGATGTTTGGATTGAAAATTTAGTATTTTATTCCTGTAATTCAGTTGTATATAGCATAGAAATTTTTTTGAGTTTTTGGTTCAACGTTCGAACGCAACTCCACGTTCGAACGTAACTGGGTGGCTCATCAGCGTTCGAACAGTGAAGTTGCGTTCGAACATGCCTCTCAAACTATAAAAACCCCAGTCGTCTTCCTTAGTTTAAAATTTTCAAAAAACTTTGAAAACTCAAAAAACCGAGAAACCCTTCATCTTCCCAGACCTCCACTCACTTCTATTCCCTATTTCTACCCAAAACCGACCTTACCCACCCCTCCCCTACCTAAAAAACGTAAAACCCTACCCAAGAATCCCAATTTTTAGTCGCCTGTTCACCTGCCATCCCCACAACCACGTTCGAACGATTCCAGTCGTTCGAACGACCATGCCAAGGACAAAAATGCCTGCCAGGCCCAACCAGGATGTTAACCAGGAGCCTAATTTCGTAGAAGAGATGATCACGGAGAGGCAGGGAAGGCAAAGAAGGGTGAGATATGACAGAACAAGGTTTTCCAGTGCTCTCAAGGCTGAAAGGTACGAAAATTTTTATCAAAATCACGCCATAGTCTGTGAGAGATATTATTATTGATGATTTTGTTGAGTTAGGATTACTTGTGGAGATGGAGAGGAGAGAATAGTTGTGGTGTTTGTTGAATGGAGGAGAGGCCGTGGTTGATTTGGTGAGAGAATTCTACTCCAATGCGGAGTATGATGTTAAAGAGATTGTTACATATGTGAGGGGCATCCACATTGTGGTGGATGAGGCATATCTCAAGGAGATGAGGCCGGATATGCCTCAAGTGGAGAACCCAGTCTACCCACCACCACAGGATGTGAGTATGGATTTGGTTGGGAAAGAATTGACTGGAGTAGATAACTTTTCATGGGGAGGAAGGAGACTTTTGAAACAAGGAGAGATGACTGATAAATACAAAATGCTAAATTTGATTGTGGTATCAAACTTTGCACCTGTGAAGCGCTCAAATGAAATTCTCCCTGATATGACACGACTACTTTATGCCATAGGGAAGGGCCACAACATAAATCTCCCCTCCCTCATTTTATCCGAGATGAAGAAAGGGTGCGAGGCAAAGAAAAGTGCCTTGCCCTTCGGCACCCTAGTGACTGAGATTTGCAAAGACCAAGGAATGAGGGTGCGGCCTGAGATGATTATAGAGAATCCAATAGGGGGGCTCAACAAGGGATCTTTCAAGCGCAGCCGAGGCCATAGTAGCACCCCCGTGGTTAGATATGAGGAGCCTCCCACTCAGGGGGTTGATGAGGTGTAGGAGGAGCTTGACCGCCGGGAGGAGATAGATATTAACAGAGAGCTGCAGGAGGAGGAAGACCAAGTACAGACTGAGGCACCTGGCCCCAGTACCAGCACCCACAGATCTCTGCGAGAGATTATGATGGATATCAGGGTTGATCAAGCCAAGATTCTCCAGCAGCAGGAGGAGATTCTTAGCTACTTTTAGAGTGGTGCTGGTGGTGCTTCTGCTAGTAGAGCTCGAGCTGATGAAGGCGATACATGAGGAAGAGTCCCTTCTTTTGTTTGTTTTTGTGTGGTGATTTTTCTGCAACCATGAAGGATGTGTTTGTTTTTTTTTTTTTTTTGTGAATGGTTGTTTCTTTTGTTGTCTAGTTTGTAGGATATCTTCAAAATGTTTGTTGTAGATCACTTTTTGTGGATGAATTGAACTATCAATGCTAATGATGTGAATGATCATATTTTATGGAATGCATGGTTTGATTTAGCACTTTTATTTTGTTTAATGCATATGTAGTATAATATTGTGAACTAATAAATTTTGAAACAGAGATGGATGTTTCAATTGTTGTCATAGTGTCTAACTTACATGATCATTTTGACACTTATCGGGGCAATCTCAACTTTGAACTACATTTCTTGATAAATGGTGTTTTCTTTATGCTTAAATTGTCAAATGTGCCGAAATGTTGGTCATTTTTAAAGGGTGCAAAGGTGATCAAACTCGAAAATGGAATCAGTATATAACCAATATCCCTCAAAACACTCAACATAACCAGTGGAGATGACAAAGAAACCTTGGTAAGTTTCGAACCTTCCGATACTTTTGAGAGGATACTAACGATTACTCAAAGAAAGGTTATTTCACATTCCATCCTTCAATGATCTCATTAACTTTGCTTTGTTTGATGCAACAAAAGTGATCTGTTTTCATAACTCACAGGAAATTTTTGCATACACATACATATGCACCTACTTGAGAAAGGACCTTAGGCTATCTTTGGATCAACTTTGAGCCTCAGCTTATTTGTTCACAGAACAATGACCTTCGTCAGCCATGATTGAGCCTTCTAACATATGAATTCTTTTCCAAAAAAAAAGCCCCAAAAGTGACCAAGCCACAAGAAAATATATTTGACATACCTTGCTATCTAATTTTCTAGCACCCTTTTATAAATCAGAATGATACAGAAAAGTAAGGAAAATAGAAAATGCAATGGTAGCTATTGTCCATGAAAGAAAAGAAAATTGGTGAAAATAACCCACAAAAAGGGGAAAGAGACCAAAAGACAGGGACTTGTAAAGAAAGTGAAAAATGAGAAAATGAAAGAAAGAAGTCCCATGCCCAGGCAAAATGTCGAAAAGCCAAACAGAGATGTACTAAAATGCATAAAAGAGATAGCTTTTGAATTCCATTGATGTTATTTCGTTAGCCACTGACCTCTGGCCCCATTACAACCAACTAAAAGTCCTAGGAGATCTCAAGTTCGTTGCATATGTATGTCTCCGACTAAAAGTGGGGTATGTTACTACATTACTTTTTTTGCATCAATATTCTTTCATGAGATTATGCCAACATATGATTAGTTTGAATCCAAAAAAAAAAAAAAAGCTTCATTCATTATACATGCAGTCTTTCGATTGGCCATCTTCCGACTACATGCCCTGTGAGAAACAAGTCACTATAATCGGAGCGAACTCTTTGTTGAGGGAATGCCTAAGTAAGAATTGTGAAATCAAAACTATCAATGGTGAGTGATAAGCGGAATGTTTATATCAACTCTTGTTTCGAGAATGATCATCCCATTCCTAAGGAAATTTTAAATGCTAATGTGACAAGTGCTAATTTTTGCATAGAATTGGTACCATTGGAAAAGAAATGTGGGGGATAAGCCATGATTGAGGGATGAGTGTCTTGGTGATCATGTTGATGATTTATTTGAATCAACAATTTTACATGCCCATTTGTCCTACCGAAGTTTGTGGGTAGCTTCACTGGAAACCCTCACGAGACACCACTCGTCCACTAGGGTAAACCTAGGGGTTTAATGGCTTGTTGCATAAGCTAAATGCAACCGGATAACCTACGAAAAATGTGTTAGAAATAGAATTATTTATTGTTGTGTTACTAGAGACTAGTAATATCTAGGTTGGGGGTGTGACTGACACTCAATTATAACATTTTATTGTGCTTTTTCTAGACTAATTATACTTTGATGGAGTTCAAATGATGATGTTTCAGGAGCTAAAGTGAGAAAAAGGGTCAAGGATAACAAATACAACATTTAAGGGTAAATACAGCATTTGATCAACAAAGGAAAAGCTTGAGGAAAACAAGACCGTTCGAACGGTGATCAACGTTCGAACATTTCCCCTGAACTAGGCAGATGAGGCAAAGGCGTGTTGCAGACAGACCTTGGAGATTAAAGCCTAACGTTCGAATACCATGCTACGTTCGAATGGAACATAACGTTCGAACGCTGTCCCACGTTCGAACGCCACTGGGAGCACTGACACGATCTGGTTGACTGAAATACATAGCGTGTGAAGACCTCTATTGCCAAAAGAAGGACCCTCAGGCACATGGGTGCCATGATCGACTACATTGAGGTTATTTGTGGACCCTGAGTGCTGTAGAGAGTGGGTGAATGGCCTGACAGAAGACTGCAACCCACGTGAAGCCTAGAAATCAACACAGATATACAAGCAAAAACAGCTTTCACGTTCGAACGGAAGGTACCGTTCGAACGGATCCCACAGACAGACTGCAGATCGTTTGATTCTTTGACTGAACTCCTGATTCTCACCTTGACTTAGGCGTCCAACACTGCTCTTTCACCCCCTCCCTTGCTTTTCCCTGCCTATAAATACTCCCTTTTTGGAAGCTTTGAAGACACACTTGGAGAGAGAGATCAAGAGCTCTCCTCTTGAAGAATACATAGTCTTTATATGTATTTTAGTGTTTCACTTTAATTCAAGTGTTTACTTTCTAGTTCTTTAATTCAAGTCTTTTACATTTATGCTCCTTTCAATTACTGCAAGTCTTTACTATAGTTGGGAAGTTAATTCCCTACTTGTTTTTATTTCTATTGAGTTGGGAAGATAAATTCCCTAAATTTGTTGTTAAATTCATGTACTTTATGTTCTTGCCCTTACATTAATACTCTTACTTTCTTGCTTTTAATTAAGTCTTGCACCTTCATTATTTGAGCTCATCTTCGTCTTAGAGGAGTGAAACTCTTCCACTTTTCTAGAGCTTTACCAAAGCCAAGAAGGGTGGAATGTGATTCACTCATTCTTTGTTGAAAATCTAGCTTAATTTTACTTTCTTTCACTTCCATTGCTTGAGCATCTTCTTCTTAGAGGAGTGAAACTCTTTCACTTTTCTAGAGCTTTTCCAAAGCCAAGAAGGGTGGAATGTGATTCACTCATTCTTCGTTGAAGATCAACTTCGGAGTTTCTTTACTTGGAGAGATGAATACCATTCACTTTTCTAGCTTTACCCAAGCCATGAAGAGTGAGTAGTCCTCATTTACTCTTTAGAGAGAGGTGATAGATATGTAATGAATATCCGGATATTATACTTGTGCATTCCTTTCACACTTCAATGCTTTATTTACTTGCTTAGCGGGAGACTGGATGAGTTAAGCAAAGTTAGGGTAACTTGCACAACCAAAATATATTTCTATGATCCGGATAACTCCTACATAGAAAGATCCGTTAGTTCCAGGAAAGTACCTTAACTTGTTCTTTGTGTAATAAATGGGTATTTCTATGGTAAATGGATGACTCCTTCTAGAAAGATTCATTGATTCAAAGCAAAGAACCCCGGCTAGTATTTTGTATAACTAAGGGATCTTTTCTATGGTAAATGGATGACTCCTTCTAGAAAGATCTGTTGTGTGAGACAAACTTTCAAGGATAGAACTTTAAAGATAAACTCCTCAATCTCCACCACCATTGCACTTCATAAAAAGGATGGAGCTAAAACCCAGTTTATCCTTATCTTCCAATTAACTCATTGTTGACACGGGAGTTAGTTAAGTTATAAAGCACAAGTGTAATACACTGGATAATTCATTACATATCCTGAACCTCGAACTAAAGAGTGACTTTAATTATATTAGAATCTTATATTTTGTCTAAAAAAAAATCTCTTGAAAAGAATTTAATATTCTGTTCAAGAAACCATCCACTTCTCACAAAACTCAAAAAGGTTACAATCAATCGGTCTTCATCACAGCTTACTTTGAAAACACCAAAACATATTCCCTGTGGATTCGACTCCGGACTCAAACCAGATTATTATTACAGCTTTACCGCCTGCACTTAGGTGTACACATTTCGGATCAAGTCAGGAGCCTTGGAGGCCATTGCCCGTATTCTTCCAAGGCCTATTTCCCCCAGTTCGGTTGAGAAGTCCCCTCAGCTACTCCTGAAGAGTTCCAAGGTTGTGAAAGGCGAGAGCTCTCTTATCGATTACGTGAAACATGTTGCGGATGTCATTGCCTCTATCATCCCTAAGTTTGACATTTAGAGGGCTTCCACTATGCCCCTTGGAACTTCCATCTCTACGGCCCTGTACGGGGCTACATAAAAAAATTTATGATATTTTCATGTTCTTTCTCCTTCTTGAGTTGTTGTTTTGTGTTAATTTTAACCTTTGGTTGTATTTGTTCCTAGCTAGCTATTCACGTGAGTGGTTTGCTAAGTCAGATCAGAGCTTTGGAAAGCTCGGCCAAGGCGTTCAAGCTTAAGGCTGCCGAGCTTTCTTTTGCTAGTGACGACCTCAAGGCTTAGGTTCATGACTTGCAAGCGTAAGTGAGGAGGCAGACTTCAGTCATTAAGGGTTTGGAAGCTGAGAAAAAGAAGATCAGGGATGTGGCTAGGAAGGCTGAGGAGGTGCTTAAGAAGACTAGAGAGGAGCTCAGGCTAAAAAAAGCCGACTGGAATAAGGCTAGCAAGGAGGCCTCCGAGATTTTAGACTCTTACGCGGGCATGAAGAGGGAATATGACGTGCTGGCTGAGGCAAATAATGCTCTTTAGTGTGAACTTGAGTTGCCAAGAGCTACTGTTAAGTAGAACGATGCTCTAGTTACTAAGCTGGCAATGATGTCATTACCAAATGGGCCACCATATGGCTTATTTTCCAAGACCGAGCTGATTGAACATACCCAAACTTGGATTTTGACTTTGAACCCTTATCCTGGGAGTGGATGCGGTGAATAACGTTGAAGGAGAGGTTGGGGTTTAGCCTCATCTTCTTCTGAGCTTGCTCCTGAAGATGCTGAGGTAACTGTGACGCCCCAAATTCGGGGGGTCATTAATTAATCGTTGACAACCCGTCAACCCGCGGAAACACTCGTAGATATTGCATAACTCGATACCACGTTCAAAACATCGAAGTCAAACACACCATGATTCATACCCCATTAGGGTCCAATTTGGTCATTTAAAGGAAGGAAATTTTAAGTCTAAAGCTTGGCAAAATAATTTTTTTAAAATTTCAGATTTTTAGACTGGCTACCGGTAGTTCGGGTATTCTGAAAAATTTCTACCGGAAGCTACTTGTTAGCTACCGGTAGCTAGAACCCTCTGGACCAACAACTACCGGTAACCTGAGACCTTCTGGTCCACGATTACCAATTGACTACCGGTAGCTGCTACCTTCTGGGTCACGACTACCTGTAGTTAAATCCAGATTTTGCCCATTTCCAAAGTGTTTCATTTCCAATTCATTTCAAAACTTCTCAAAACCAACCAACACATGTACAAACCAAATTCAAATCATATAACATGATATTTACATACCAAATATAGTTCATATGAGTTCTATTACAATTTCATACCAAGTATTGTCATACTTAATTTACAAAACTCCAAAACAACAAGGCCACATGCTGGCCCTCTTCACTCTTGGTGACTCGAATGTGCTCCGTCCACCGGAGTATACTTCTCACCTGAAATGTGTTCCCATATAGGGTGAGCCAATGCCCAGTAGAGTAGATCCTACAGAGGTTACTCCCCCTAGATGCTCATGCTCATGCAATATTCACATGCAACATATAACCAATTCATTCCATACAAGAATATGCATTCAATGTTGGAATGCAACCATGTCATGCCATGAAATGAGATGATATTCACTCATGCACTTCAATCCGAGTCCACACCAACTCCCACAACACAATGCAATGCACTTGTGAAATGACTCATCACTTGACGAAAACCCCATCCAATGGTCGTTTGAAAACAAAAGTTGTTTTAATTATAAAATCACATCATTGATGGTTGTTACTCAATGAATGAGCACTTTATAATTCAAAATCTTGTATCTTTATTGGGCAACAAATTTCGGTATCACAACCGCTGGTTCCGTACACCATGACACTTTTCTGGAATTTCACTGCCGGGAAGTGTCTGAACCATGTGGCTGGGTCTTGCACCCGAGGGAGTGTCTAGCCCTTCTTGCTATACCTGACACAAGTTTTCATGCATGTAACTGTGAGACTCAATTGGATCTTCAATCTAATTTTTTTCCCGAGCCCACCCATCAAGAACCAAGTTTGGTGTTGATCATCATGCACCCACACTCATGCATATAGCCCACCAATCTGATGCCATGAACATGCCCAATATGTAATGAATGTCATATAATCAATATCTCCCACACATCATCATAGTCCATGGAAAAATTATAGCTTATGCATATAAATTCCATACTCCATCATGCTCAATATATATCAAAGAGCATAAGTGAACATAACACTACATTATTAGCCATGTTATTTCACCAAACAATAACATTTAAAACATCCAAGGCATTTCATCAAACACCTTAAGGGCACCAAGTCATATAATCACATAACTCTTTTACAAGCATAAAAATGTAACACATAGCATGCTTTAGGATTCACCAAGTTATAAGAATCTATTCAAGCAACTCCCGCACATCAAAACAAACTAGAAATTGGCCCAAGCCATTGCTATCCTCATTTCCTCATTTCCATAACATTAGGCAAGTATAGGACTAAATTCAACATTAAACCCTTAGTCTACCAACATCTAAGAAAAGAATAAACCAAGGTAGGAGGATCCCTACCTCAAATGGAGTGTGGAGAACTCCAAGAACACTAATCAAACCTTCAAGATCTTGATCTCCCAAAATCCTCCTCTTGGATCTTTGGTGAAATCTCTTGTTTTTGGTGTAGCTGCGTAGCCCTCTTCGCGTAGAAGAACTTTAGTTCTTGACTTGACGGATTCCGACCGACGGAAGTCCGGGAATCGTCAGAATAAGATTGAAAATCTAAGTTTTTCTCTCTTCTCTCTCTTTTCTCTCTATGGCCGGCCAACAAGGCTAAAGAATGGGAATTTTCTGCTGAAATATCCCATTTAAGGCCATATTTATATTTTTCGAGACTTGGCCCGGATTGTGCCAAGTGTCCCCCGTTTATTCGGGTCCGATTTTGTCCCGAAACGATTTATTTCATCCCGATTTAAGTTCAAATTAATTTTATTTGAAATTTTATTCAATTATAAGGATTTTTTGTATTTTTTATTTTTGGGGACCTTTGTGAGGTCATCTGCCACCCAGTCATCTCAGACGACGTATAAAATTCAACTATTTTGGAATTTGACGATATTCGACAGGATAACTAGATTTCGCAATACGAGTCCAACGACGAAATCCTTTTTCTCATCCGAGATCTAGAACATAAGTATTTTAAATACACATTATAGTGGCAAAATAACCATTTTTCCCTTTTTGGAAAAATTTAAAATTTCTCGGGTTTTACAGTATCTACCCCTACTGCCGAGGTCCTGGCCTAAGAGATTTCTTCTACTTCGACTATTTCTGTATCCCTTGATTCAGCCCCAGCTTCTATTTCTGTGATTGCCAAGCTTCTTTTCATTCTTTCTGATGCCTCTGTTAGTGTTCCTTTTCTGCCGACCTTGCAGCTCAGGCTCCTGTGTTGACTTTGCCCCTAGTTAGAGTTGAGGTCCCTGTTCCTGCTCTACTTGAGACCCCTCTTCCTTTACCTGGTCTTGAACCTTCGAAAGCTTCTGCTACTAAACTGCTAGACACTCCTACTACATAGACTTAGGACCTTTTTTTTTAGGAACTTCTTCTGTTTGCTGTTATTTTTTGTTTTTCAAACCTTGCACTCCATTTTTTTCGGAAAATGTAAATCCTGCTTTTTGCTTTCTAAATTTTTGTGTTTCTGATTATTGTGCTGCTGTGTTCTTACATCTTATCTATTCCCTTTGCCCCCTTACTTTGAATAGGACTGAGTTATTCTTGAAGTAGATTTGCTGACTTTGGAGAAGTTTGATAATTGAAGAGCTAAAGAACTGTTAAGTTGACGCCTCAACCGAGATGCCTTGGAGGGCTCATTCTTACGAACTGAGAAACTTGTGAGTTAGTGAGCTCTGCTTTGTTAGGCTCAAGAGTTCTTCATTTGTGTCAAATTGTGTCGCTGGTGTTTGAGCTCTTCCTTAACTGGGCTGAGCTTGCAGAGCTGACCTATTACTTAGGTATGAAACACTAGTTCGTTACGCATGCCCACCTAACTTCCAAAAATGTATCCACCACCATAATTTTGGAAGTTTAAGGGACCCTTTTTTTGCCTTCATGCATTTCTTGGTTACTTAAAACTCGGGATTTCTTGAAGTTTCCATAAAACTTCGGACTTCTTATTGCTTATGAATCTTGAAGTTTCTTCCTGTCAGTGATCCTTGCCTACAAATCTTGGGTTTTCTTCTTGCTAGTAATTCTTGTGTTCTCTGTCTTTCCTTGGTTTGTGATGGCTATCCCTCTCTCTTTTTTGTTCAAGCAACAAGCCTCTACTAGAATTGACATGAGGTGGCATTCCAACTACTTGGTTTTTTCAATGGTAACTTCTTCAGAGTTGGAAGAAATCATGGGGCAATATCTTCTTCCCACAACTTTCACCTGCGAGTTTCAACGTCTGACAAACCCTGTAACTTCCTACCTCAAGGAGAGATTTGCTTTTTTGAAGGTGCCTTTGAGATGGGCCTTTGTCTGCCCATCCACCCTTCTATTGGGTGGATTCTTGTCTTCTACGGTTTGTGCCCTTCTCGTCTCTCTCCCTAGGGATGGGGGCCATGATCAACTTTTTTATTTTCTGGTGTCTTCAAGGCAACAGTGAATTCCCTATTATTGCCATGTTCCTCTACTTCTATGAGATTGGTGACCACAAGCTTCCTTGTTTTAGCTAATTTAGGTGGAAGGGTTCTTCGAACCCCCGTTGGTCCTTGATATTCCCTCATCTCATGAAGGATGGATGCAACGCTTTTTCTTTGCCTGTGGAGATTTTTGGAGGTCTAATGAGTAGTGTTGTGCGCTATAGGGTTCCTCGCTCTTGGGAGCATTTTTCTTACAAAGGTAGAGGTTTAGAAATTTACTCTACTATATTCATGATGATTGGCTCATATTATGATTCTATTGTGCAGGTGCTCCTAGCTTGACCCCGTTAGAGCTGTGGAGGGTTAACTAGGTGGCCCATGTTGAGCATGTTCTATTTTCAAAGTTCGTTACTCCGCATAATCTTTTTTTTGTTCTGCACTGATTAACCCTAATTAGTATATAAATTAGAATTATTATGTAAGTCTAATTGGTAGGATAAACTAACTAAAATTTATCAATTAGCAATTAGGGTTTGTGCGTAAATTAAAGTTTTAAATACTTTATGTTCAAAATTGCAGGGTTTAATATAGAATTACCAGAGAATACGATACAATCGTGCAAAGCTTAAAACAACGAAGGACCAAAGCATAAAATGACACATGGAACAACGAGGAAATGACACATGGAAGCTCTAGCATGCAACACGTGGAACCTCCTGCAAGGGACGGTGGTGGTGACGTCTAGACGGCCACCCTTGGCATATGACTTTATCCCGCCACCTCTTGCTTCCCTATGCCTATAAATAATGGTGCCTTTCTTCATTCCAAGAAGGCCAGCCACCCAACAGCCAAGGGAGAGCTCCAAATAGAGAAAGAAAAAGAGAAAAGTGAAAGTCGAATACAAAGTCGGTTTGTCCTATACTTTAACTGATACTCTATATTTCTACATTTATGTTGTATCTTTTTATTTGGATAGTTGAACTACCACCACTTTGTTGTTTTAATTAATAATAAAGGAGGTTGTGTTTCAAGTATTTCTTGTGAAAGCAGTTTTAGAGTTTGTGTTTTAATTTCAGTTGTAATTAACATTACCCGCACTCCTTGCTTGTCAGTAGCAATGGGGCGTGAGTAGTCACTTATATGCTTCAGTGAAGGGTGAACATATGTACAATATTGGTTAGATTATGGAAATGCTAATACTTTATTCATATATTTATAGATATATATGTACTATATGCTTCATGCATGATACAACGATATACGTAGTTTCGGTGTTGTGTCTGGAATTATGTCATCAGTGCATCATCAACCTGTCAGTTAAACAACCACAGTGTTCCTACTGGTATGACTTGTCCTCCACCGGAATTCTGAGGATGTTCTACTAATGCATGATACAAAACCTAAATGATCCTCATGAATGGCTTGTCCTTCTGGGTTATTAGGGTTGTTTAATTACTATATATAACTATAATACCTATCGAATGTCTACGGTGTTCCTACCGGTATGGCTTGTCCACCACCGGAATGCTGAGGATGTTTAACTAGTATATATATATATATATATATA
>CM042202.1:7189415-7345182 GCA_023539305.1 Ilex asprella | reverse complement strand
ATATATATATATATATATATATATATATTACAGATGACCTATTGAGTTATTCAAGTGGCTTGTCCTTTTGGATCACTTAAATTAGTCAATCGGTACACCTATAACCAGCTAACCTAAGAAGTTGTTGTATTATGATTTAATACCACTAGCTAGCCTAAGAAGTTGTTGGGTTATGGTTTATTATGTATTCACTTACAATCACGAGATCAATTGAATAATTGAAGTAATCCTTATGAATGGCTTGTCCTTCTGGTATGTTTGGATTAATCAATTGTCATGAATACCACCAACTAACCTAAGAAGTTGTTGTGTGATAGTTTATATACATCAAACCTACCGGTTGACTTGCCAGTAAAATGAGAGTTAATTGCGGTAATGTAGCATTTTCAATATTTAACCAATATAAAGCATATAAGATTCTTAAACTGAAGGGTATCTTTTATATTATTTTTATTAACAAGTTTATCTCATTTACTTTATTTAATTAGACTAGTTATCAATCTAAGCTCATATCACAAGATATCAAACATTACACTGCTTTAAACAATAACTTTACTATTTGTTTTATTTATTTTACATTATAAATTACTAAAAACTCTTCGTGGGATCGATACTTGGACTTAAACCGAGAAAACTATAATTTGACCACTTATACTTGGGTGTACAATTAATATAATTCAGATCACTAAAAAAAGTTCGAATCAAGCACTACAACTGTTGCTTTAGAATTTACGTCCTTCCCCCTTTCTACTGATTCCTCCCCTGCTGAGACGGATGAGGATGAGGACGTTGCTACGTCTTCAAGAAAGTGCAGGAGGAGTGGTTGGTTCTTACATCTCAATCGTTAGGTTCCCCCTTTAATGATATTTTATTTTCTGTTGCCAAGTTGAAGCTTTCTAAGCTGCTCACAGAGGTGGAGAATGAACGCGATGATCTGAAGGAGGAGAACGCAAGTCTGCGGGCTGTGAATGCTTCCTTAGAAGAGGAGATTGCTGAGCTAAAAATGAGACTTGGGGGAGATTAGGACTTTTCCTCTTTTTCTTGTATCCCCTTATGTGATTGTTGTCCTAATTTGATATTGACAATTTACGTGCAAGTATACACAATCAACAAGTAATAAAGTAATAAGTAGAGTATCGTTCCTACGGAGAATTATTGCTAATAACTTTCAAGTACTAACTTTATATCAATTTGATTTTATTTAAACAATTGGAATTAAACAATGAATTCAATAATTTAAAACCAAATCTAAAAATTACTGAACAATGAGTGATTTCATCGGATAAAAGAATTTAAGATTACAACTTCATCTAATGCTTTGTATAAATCTTTCCACTCTCTTTCCAGTTAATTGATCAAAATAAGTTGTTGACAGAGACTTCAAAATTATTTATCAAACCTCTTCCAATAGTTAGATAAACATATCTCTCCCAATTAAATTATTATATTCCTAGGCAAAATAAGTTAGAATAGATTCATTAAGTTCAAACTCTCATAAAAGTTATACACTTGATGCATATCATCATATTCCAATCTAAACCTAGAATTCATCTCCCAATTTTATCTAGATTATCAAATTAATTGATGGCCAAACAATTATATATTAAACACAAAATATAACAAACAACATATATATGATAAATAAGAACTAGAAACGAGAGTAGATTAATTTAACTAAACATTAGGTTCCATTGCAATCTCAATAAAAACTTAGTTCATAATGTAATTGACAAGCATCATTCTAAAATTAAATAACATCTCAGAAAATAAAAAACTAAAAGTAAGAGAAAAGAATGAACACTTAGTTGCAATCTTCAATCTCTCTCTAGCCTTCAATCCTGATCATCTTCGCGTCGCTTCCTTTGATTCTTGTCTTCAATTTTGTATCAATCATTGGTTCTTTTTCAATGATAGTAGCCCCCAAAATCATTATATCCCCTTTTCAACTCAAACCCTAGCTTATATGTAGCATTCGGGTTCAATTTTGGCCCCAAAACAAGTCAGAATTCGCATCAACATTAAAACAGGCACTTAGGAGGTTAAAACCAGCGCAAGGGCCCTGACTTTTTGCTTCAAGCGCCTAGGCGCTAATCCTAGCGCAACTTCTCTGATCCCCTTTTATGCCTAGAACTTCCCTTGTTGTTTAGTATTCAAAAATCCAACACTTAGGCTCTCAAATGACCTTATTTCCTTCCAAATGATCTTGCATACAAAATAACATAAAAACACACAAAACAAATAAAAAGGAACATAAAATAATTAAAAACTCGCAATTTCATCAAGCCGAGAATACTCAATTCGTAGGTATAAAACCCACTCGTCAAATACCCTCAAACTTAAACCTTTGCTTGTCCTCAAGCAAAATAATAAGAACAAGAACTATAAAATTAATTCTAACAACCAACTACTCGAACAATGGATCAATATGAATATGAATAATGGCCCCAAAAGTTACTACAAAAAATAATTTACGGGAAACTTCAAAACAATGCTATGTCTATCAATTCAACATACTCCTTAGTCTTACCTCCACTCATGACCTTTTTGAATACATGTGCATATCCAAACTGTTTAAACTGGTCATCACCCAGATAAATCTATGTAATCAAGTGCACCATAGGAGATACTCAATATCAACTCTATAAACTCACGTTTCACATCAACCTCTGATATTTAAAGCAAATATATAACTAGAAGGTCCAAAGATTATTTTTTTCATCTCTCTCTTTTTCTCTCTTTTTTTTTTTAATTTTTTTTCTCTTTTCATTCATTCGATGAGTGCATTTTATCCTCCATCTCACCTCCTATTGAGTGAGCGAGTTTTACGCTTCATCTCGTATTTTCTTGAACGAGCGTGTTTTACACTCCATCTCGTTCTCAACATGTGTTTATGAGTGAGTGTGTTTTACGCTCCATCTCTACTCACCACATGCCCATTTCGCTTTTTTTTTTTAACTCATGATGAATCAAATCAAACTAATTTTTAAAATTTTCTTTCTTTTTTTTATACTAACCCATCATATCAAAAATTTCCCCCAAACTTATTTGAATACCTCAATTTTCTTTGAATGATGCTTAAATAAGTTTTCTAGAGTTTCAATGATATCTCCCACAAGCACTTAACGAGATAAATTATCTAAATAATAACTAACCCAACATATGGATATGTGCTAATGAATGAAATGATCACAAACAGTGTAAAACCAACTTGTTTGATGTTACTCTTTTTCTGTTGAGCATGTCACTGTTTGATGTCACTATATTACGGTGTGGGTGTGTGTGTGTGTGTGTGTGATTAAGTATGTACTATTTATAGTAGAGGTAAAATGGCTTTTATGACTTTTTTTTAGCACATATACTTCTATCCCAATTATTTTAAAAAGTGCACTTTTATTTTATTAAGTTTTTTGAGAGGTACCGGCCTCCCTAATCCCCTTGTTTTAATCACTTAAGAAAAAAAAATATTTCATAAACATTTTAAAAATATTTTTAAAATAGAATGAAAACGAACGTGAAAATAAGCAAAAAGTTGAGGGTCCAAATACAATCTTTATTTTATTTTATTATAATATAAGATTAATTACACTAGAGGTCTTCAAAATATAGAGTTTATTTGTTTTGTTTCCCAAAATTTTAATTGTATCATTTTGGTTCCTGAAATATTGAATATATTTTTATGTCATCCTTCAAACAGAGAACTTTGGAGATATTCAAGATGATTAAACGAAATTTTGGGTGAATAAGAGTAGGGGTATATGTATTTCTAGAGGTTTGAAATTTTTGGGAGTTGTAAGAGTAGATTTGGTTGGCTTGTTATTCATGTATGTAAAGCTGAAGGGTGTTTTATAATGCTGAAAATATGTGGTTGGAGCTATTTTGGGTGTTTATAAGGATGAAATTTGAAGTTTGGAGTTGTTTTGGGTGTTTATGAGGCTGAAATTTTGTGTTCAGAGCTGTTTTGGGTGTTTATAAGGTTGAAATTTTGTGTTGGGAGCAGTAGTGGGTGCGCCTAGGTGCTAGGTAGGCGCTGCCTAGGCAGTGTTCAGGCGCTAGGTAGGCACTATCTTGGCACTATCTTGGCGCTGGGGTGCTGCCTGATTTACTTTCTTTTTTTCTTTTTGTTATTTCTTTTCAATTCTTGGTACCTACATGCAATTGATACACTAATTAAAATGCACTAATAATCTAATAACATGATTACTCCTAACCAAAAAAAAAAAAAAACTAAGTTGACATAAGCATAAACTAAAAATTAAAAGCTAAACTTTGGGTTACCTCCCAAATAGCGCTTGTTTTATAATCATCAGCCTGACTACTCCCTGTATCATTCTGGGTCGGCAAGGGTAATGGAGGTCTTTTGACGATCAATGTTGCTACCCCAATAGTGTTTTAGTCTCTGCCCATTCACCTTGAAGTTTCTCTTCGAATTGGCTTCCTCGACTTCAACCACTCCATATGGGAACACTTTAGTAATAATAAATGGTCCTGAACACCTTGATTGGAGTTTTCCCAAAATGAGCTTTAACTGGGAATTGAAAAGGAGTACAACTTGTCCCAACTCAAACTTCGGCTCAATTATCTTCTTATCATGCTACCTCTTTACCTTTTTTTTATATAACTTGGCGTTCTCAAGGGGATCTGAAATACAACTTCCTACGATTACCTCATTCACTGCCTTGTCAATCACATCAACTCGAAAACATTATTTCTCTTCCTCTGGAAATTTCATAGCTGACAATATATTGAATGTAACCTATTGATCTTGGACTCACATAGTTAGCTCACTTTTTTATACCTCGATAAGTGTTCTCCCTGTTGCTAAGAATTGTCAACCCAGAATAATAGGTATTTCCCTGTCTTGCTCAAAATCTAAGACTTTGAAATCAGCTGAAAAATGAACTTATCCACTTTAACTAGAACGTCCTCAACTATGCCCCTTGGATAAGTGAGTGATCTATCCGTAAGCTGCAATGTAACATTCCTAGGCTTTGCTTCTTTCAAACCCAATTGCTCATAAATTGAGAGTGGCATTAAGTTAATACTAGCTCCCAAGTCACACAATGCTTTTCCAAAAAATTGACTGCCTATTGTGCATGGAATTGTAAAGCTACCCAAATCTTTGAGATTTAGTGGTAGCTTCTTTTGAAGAATAGCACTGCACTCCTCCGTAAGTGCCACAGTCTCAAAATCACAGAGTTTTCTCGTCTTTGACATAATTTTCTTCAAAAATTTCACATAGTTAGGCATTTTTTCCACTGCTTTTGCGAAAGGGATATTTATTTGGAGCTTCTTTAACACATCCAAGAATTTAAAGAACTGCTTATTCCACTTCTGTTTTTGCAAACGTTGTGGAAACGGCACAGGAGGCACAATAGGTCTTGGATTACCTCCGTTAGAACATGCATCTAGATCTTCTTCTTTCTTTTCATGTTCCACATTCTTGCTATCTTTTATTTTTTTACCCTCAGTATCATCTCCATGTGATTGTCTTGGAGTTCCATCAACTACCTCAGGTAACTCTTTTCCACTTCGTAATGTAATAACATTGTAGTGCCCCTTACCTTCCCTCTTAGGATTGATCTCCTTATCACTAGGTAGGGTGCCTTAAGGTCAGTTGTTAATGGCATTAGCAAGCTGACTCATTTGATTTTCCAGGTTTCGGATTGATACTTCTATGTTGTTCACCGTTGTCTCATTCTGTGATATGTACTTGGAAAACAGCTCCTCTAAATTTGACTTCTTTTCCTGTTGTGATGGAGCTTGATTCTGAAAGCCTGGTGGGTATGATTGTCTTGGATTTGAGGTTTTGGCTTGATTATTATTCCATGAAAAGCCTAGATGAGTGCTCCAACCAGGACTATGATTGTTAAAATTATTGTCATGTTGTTGCATGTTGACGTTACCAACGTATTGTACTGACTCTAAACTAATTGCACATTGATTGCTTGGATGGTTCTCGACACACATTTCACAAACAACTGCCACACTCTGAATAGGCTGCACTCACAAAGCATCAATCTTCTTGTTAACATAGCATCTTGTGCAGCCAATGCAGTAACTGCATTGACTTCATAAATCCCTGCTACCTTTGGTTGATTAATCATTGTAGAGGGCTACTGATAATTGTTGGCAGTCATCGTCTCCAATAAATCGAAAGCTTTATCAAAATTTTTCCTTATTAATACCTCTCCTGCGGCTGCATCAATACTGGTCCGAGTAGCACTAAATAACCCATTATAGAATGTTTGAACTTGTAACCACTTAGGAATATCATGGTGAGGGCATTTTCGGAGTAAGTCCTAGAATCGTTCCCAAGCTTCATAGAGAGTCTCAGAATCATGTTGTGCAAATGAAGTGATGTCGTTCCTCATCCTTGCAGTTTTAGCAAGTGGAAAAAATTTAGCTAAGAATTTTTTAGCTAAATCAGTCCACATACTAATAAAACCCAGTGACAATGAATGCAACCAACTCTTTGCCTTATCACAAAGTGTGAAAGGAAAAAGTCGGAGTCTAATCGCATGTTCAAAAATTCCATTGTATTTGAAAGTGTTGCAAATCTCCAAAAAACTCACCAAATGATTGTTTGGATCATCGTTAGGAAAACCTACAAACTGCATTGAATTTTTAATCATTTGGATGGTATCTGGCTTGATCTCAAAACTGTTTGCAAGAATTGATGGTCTTAGAATGCTCGATTTTATTTCTGTAACAAGCGGCATAGCATAATCCCTTAGCGATTTATGTTCATCTTTAGCCATAGTTTCTTGATTATTTACTTTTTGGCAATGCTTTCGCAAGTTTCAGCACCTTGTTTCGATTTCATCTTTATACGGTAGTGGTCCTGACCTGTAGATCGTGTTTGCATACAAAAATTCAAGAACACATATGAAAGCAATTAAAACAGAAAATTAAAAATTTTTAAACTAAGATCAAATTGACTGAAATTAATATTGAAGTAATTAGTAGAATAATTTACCAGCAACGACGCCAAAAACTTGTTATCCGAATTTGATATTGACAATTTACGTGCATGTATACACGATCAACAAGTAATAAGTAGAGTATCGTTCCCACGGAGAATTATTGCTAATAACTTTCAAGTACTAACTTTATATCAATTCAATTTTATTTAAACAATTGGAATTAAACTATGAATTCACTAATTTAAAACAAAATCTAAAGTTACTGAACAATGAGTGATTTCATTGGATAAAATAATTTAAGATTACAACTTTCTCTAATGCTTGGTATAAATATTTTCTGATGATATCAAAAATAATTCTAAGTGTGAACTCAGACCTCTAGTCAGGTCAGGAGGTGAGACAAGGAAGAAGAGCTCGAAAAATAAGAGCTCAGCCTCACGACAACAACAAACCGACTGGAATGACATAGGGACAGCTGGATAGACAAAAATCATCCCCAAAATAAAGGGAATGAGAACGAAAAGCTAAAGTCAAGGCATAAAACTCTTAACCAACCAAGATCTTCTCCCGAAATTAAGGAAAATTCCATGGATGCAAGGCAAGGATCTCGGTGTAGACTCCTTAGAACTAGGAATCAGTCTATATATGTTGAACAGTGCCTCCATTGAGGCACAACACACACACCCAAAAAGAGAGACCTTAGAGGCAAAAACACCATTCTGCAATTCGAGTGATCAATAAAGAAAAGGGAGCAAGAGCCTCAATTAGAGAGTGGACTAGCCAAGCTCTGTAGCTGGTGAACCTCTATACATCTATTGTGCAAACCCCTTATTCCATCGAACTTTCACCAAGCCTTGTAGCTCGGTCCTACGTAAGATAACATCGTTCACGTCTCCAGCTCACGCACGAGGTTTTACACGATCAGTTTGGCGCTGTCTGTGGGAACGATTGTTCTCGTTTTACAAATACACTGATCTTTCAGTGATTGATGGTCTCATCCCGCAATATGAGTCAAAGTCAAACCAATCCACCGCGCATGCAAGACCAACAGGAAGCCATCAATGGCAGACAAGCTGAAAATGATCCAAAAACTAATCCCCTCATAAGGGATCCCCCAACGAATAACGAGTTGGATGCCCTTCATCTTGTCAATCAGTGTTTGCTACAACAAAACGAAGAGTTATTGAAACTCTTAAAATGCTCACACGAGGCATGACTAGCCCAAGAAGGCCCGAGTAATCTCCCTTACAGAGAATAGAACCACCTCGACCCCTTCAGAGAGGTCAACGAATGAGGAGAAAATAGCTAGATCATGGGGAGAGATCCACAACTGCCTCCCAAGAATGGCCACAATGAAGAGGTACAGAGCCAGAACGATGGAGGGGGAAAGAGTGATTTCCTCCCCTATCAGCAGGAAAGAAGAGAATAGTACTGAGAACAACGCTTTAAGGATATCAAGCAAGAGCTCAGCCACATGAAGGAAGCTGTTAGGAGCAAGGCTCTTGTCACGATGGATGCCCTGGTGCAGTAGACAGAATCACCATTCACACGGGGGTGCTACATTTTCCCCTTCCTCCGAAATTTAGGTTGCCTTAGATTGAGGCCTTTGATGGGACCAAAGACCCTATGGATCACCTCAACACCTACAAAAATCAAATGGAGCTGCATGGGTATCAGGATCCCGTACGGTGTAGAGCCTTTGCCATCACTCTTAAAGGATCAGCCTTAGCATGGTTCAACAGACTTCGCCCGGCTTCAATCTCTTCTTTCAAAGAGCTCTCAATCTCTTTCGTATCCCACTTCATAGGAGCTTGTATATACAGAAAGCCTAGTTACCATCTCATAAATGTAAAGTAGGGATCAGACAAGAACCTCAGATCATACGTCCAGAGGTTTAACTTAGAATCTTTAAAGGTGGACGTCCCTAATGAAAAGTTTGCCATTACTGCTTTTATTGCAGGGCTCGGGGTACAATCAAAAGATCTGGTGTTTTTCATATCAAAGAACCCTCAGGCGAGTATGGCTGAGGTGTTGGCCAAAGTAGAGAAGTCTATAAATGGTGAAGAAGCACTCCTCTCAAAAATGGAAAGTTTTTCATCACGAAAAGAGAGGGGGAAGGAAGAAAAGAAGAGGAAAAAGAGTCCAAAGAAAGAAAAAGATCGAGGCAAGTCCCCCAGGAGAGACATAGACCGTTCCCCAAAGAGGAGAGGCAATGTGAGAGATCGTCTGGGGCCTCCACAGCTAGAGTTGCAGCTGAGGTACCCACCTCGACAGCTAACCCCCTCACCGCCTCTATATCACAAGTTTTGTATGAGGTGCAGAACGAGAAGTTCCTGAGATGGCCACCTCGGATGAAGGCAGATCCGGCGAAGAGAGATCCCACCAAGTAATATGATTACCATAGAGATCATGGCCATCACACGGATGATTGCATTCATCTTAAGAAGGAAATTGAGTTTCTGATCCAGTGAGGACAATTACGTCGCTTTGTGGCCTAGGACAATCAAAATCAAGCTCTTCCACCTCCACCACCTCAGCAACAGGCTCTTGCGTAACATCAACAACCCATGGAGGAGATCAGAGTGATATCAAGAGGATATGCAGAAGGAGGAGAATCCAGCGAAGCTAGAAAGGCTCATCTGCGTAGAATCCGAGGAGATGAGATGTTAGAGGTGTGCACTACATCTAAAGCACCACGGCTAGACACAACCATAACCTTTTCAGACTCGGATTTGGAGGGCTGCCACCATCCCCACGATGATCCGTTGGTAGTAATGACTGTCGTGGCTAACAGAATAGTGCATCGGGTCCTGGTAGACAACGGGAGCTCGACAGACATCATCTTTGCATCTGCTTTTCACAAAATGGGCATAGGAAGAGAAAAGTTAGAGCCAGTAAGTACCCATCTATTGGGATTTTCAGTAGAAAGGGTGTTGCCCTTGGGGTCAATTCAACTCATGCTCACCATAGGGGACCCTCCCTACCAGGCCACCACAGTTGTAAGGTTCCTAGTGGTTGACGCTCCCTCGGCGTATAATATGTTGTTAGGGAGACCTTCCCTAAATGCAATGAATGCCATCCCTTCGGCATACTACCTTGTTGTGAAGTTCCCGACATAAAATGGAATTGGAATGGTCAGGGGAAACCAACGTGTAGCTAGAGAATGTTACATGGCCTCTATGATGCAGAAAGAGGTGGAGAGCATCCAAGTGAACGAGCTCGACATGAGGGATGAGTTGGAAACTAGACCAATGTCATCGGAAGAGCTGGACCCTGTTTAGCTTAATGAGGAACCAGAACACCTTGTCTACGTCGGGTCCAAGCTAAGCAAGGAGATTAAAGACCTTCTCATCCAATTCTTGAAAGAAAACGCTGAAGTGTTCACTTGGAAGCAAGAAGACATGGAGGGCATTGATCCCTCGATTATCACTCATAAGTTAAGCATAAATCCTGCCTGCAAGCCCGTCAAGCAAAAACGAAGAAGCTTCGCCTCGGAACGCCAGAAAGCCATCAATCAGGAGGTCGGTAAGCTTCTCCAAGCCAAGGCCATCAGGGAAGTAGATTACCCTATTTGGTTGGCCAATGTGGTTCTTGTTAAGAAAACCAATGGAAAGTGGCAGTTATGCATAGACTTCACTGATCTCAATCAAGCCTGCCCCAATGATAGTTTTCCTCTGCCTCGGATCGACTTGATATTAGATGCTACCGTTGGGCATGAGCTCCTCATCTTCATGGACGCTTTCTCAGGGTATATCCAGATCAGAATGGACCCTAGTGACCAAGAGAAGACCTCATTCATGACAGAACAAGGAAAATATTGCTACCAAGTCATGTCTTTTGGCTTAAAGAATGCAGAAGCTACGTACCAACGCTTGATGAACAGAATGTTCCAGAGGCAAATTGGAACAACTATAGAAGTCTATATTGATGATATGCTGGTGAAGTCGTTAAAGGCCGAGCTCCATATCCAACATCTGGCGGAATCCTTCTAGGTTCTCAAAGAATACAAGATGAAGCTTAACCCTGCCAAATGTGCCTTTGAGGTTTCAGCAGGGAAGTTCTAGGCTTCATAGTGAATAGTAGAGGGATAGAAGCCAATCCTGCCAAAGTAAAGGCAGTATTAGACATGCAACCACCCTCAAACACGAGAGAAATTCAGCTACTGACAGGGTGAATAGTTGCCCTGAGCCGTTTCATATCTCGATCAAGTGACAAATGCCAACCTTTCTTTCGAGTACTGAAGAAAGCTTTTGAATGGGATGCCCAATGTGAAGAGGCATTTAGGTCCTTGAAGTTTTATCTAAGTTCCTCCCCAATTCTGGTCAGTCCCATAGAATGAGAGGTGCTCACCCTATATTTGGTTGTCTCAGATTTCTCTATCAACGCAGTGCTCGTAAGAGAAAAGGATAGAGCTCAACAACCAGTGTATTACTACAGCAGAGCTCTGAGGGATACAGAGGAGAGATAACTGAAGATGGAGAAACTTATCTTAGCCTTTCACCACAGCTAGAAGGCTCAGACCATACTTTCAGGCCCATACCATAGAAGTCCTGACAGACCAACTAATGAAGCAGGTGTTGCATAAGCCTGAATCCTCTGGGAGATTGGTAAAGTGGGCCATTGAGCTCAACGAATTTGACATCAAGTATAAACCAAGAACTGCTATAAAAGGTCAGATTTTGGCAGATTTTATCACAGAATTTACAACAGGAACACCTATGGAGACCACACAACTAGTACCTGATCTCCCGATATGGAAACTCTCAGTAGATTGTACAACCAATGCCCAAGGAAGCGGAGCGGGCCTAATTTTGACCTCACCAGACGGAGTGGACATCGAATACGCCCTTAGGTTTGGGTTTAAAGCCTTAAACAACGAGGTAGAGTATAAGGCTGTTATTGCAGGGCTCAATTTGGCTTACTCGATGGAGGCAGAACAACTAGAGATATGCAGTGATTCACAGCTTGTGGTAAGGCAAATAGAGGAGTCTTATGAAGCTAAAGGAGAGAAGATGATCCTTTACCTCCGAAAGGTACAGAAATTGATCAAGAAATTTGTACAAGTTAAAATCAAACATGTTCCTAGATCTGAGAACTCAAGAACAGACTCTTTAGCAAGGCATGCAACAGCCTCGCAGGAAAGTTTGGAGAGGTTAATTCTAGTGGAGCATCTAGAAAAACCCTCGGCTGACCTTTAGAATGAAGAAATACTCCCTGTGCAAGCCTCACCAAGCTGGATGGACCCCATTCTGGGATACCTTCGGAATGAAATCTTGTCAGGGGACCCCAAAGAAGCAGCAAAGCTAAGAACTAGGTCAGTCAGGTTTTCTATTTTACAGGAAAACTTTTACAAGCGAGGTTTTTCAACACCTCTCCTTAAATTTGTGGAGAATGAAGACACCAATTACATACTCAAAGAGATTCATGAGGGCGTTTGCATTAACCACAATAGAGCACGGGCCTTCACAGGAAAAACATTAATGCAGGGATACTGTTGGCCCACAATGCTCTAGGATGCCATGGAGTTAGTCAAGAAATGCGTAGTCTTCCAAATGAACGCCAATCTTCCCCATTGCCCACCAGAGTTCCTGACCTTGGTAGTTAGTCCTTGGCCCTTTCAGCTGTAGGGTTTGGACATACTCGGGCCCCTTCCAATCGGCGTGGGACAGTGCAAATTCGCTATTGTTGGAGTGGACTACTTAAATGGACAGAGGTGGAACCTTTGACTACGATCATGGAGCAAAAAGTCCAGAACTTCACATGGAAGTCGATAATTTGTAGATTTGGAATCCCTAGGACAATAGTCTCTAACAATGGGAAACAATTCGACAACCCCAAGTTCAGAAGATTCTGCATTGAGCTAGGAATAAAGAACTACTTTTCAGCCCCAGCCCATCCACAATCCAATGGACAAGCAAAGGTAACCATCAGGACAATCAAAGTTACGTGAAAACCAAGCTTGAAGCTCTGAAAGGAAAATGGGTGGAACATGTTCCAAAGGTGCTATGGGCTTATAGAACAATTGCGAGGTCAGCAACCTAGGAAATACCGTTCGCTTTGGCTTATGGAACAGAAGTAGTGTCCCCAGTAGAAATCAGGATCCCATCTCCAAGGACCGAGCTCACAGATCCCGAGCACAACGATGAGTCACTCCTACTAAACCTCTATCTCTTGGATGAAAGGAGAGACAGCGCTCTGCATCGCATCCGGGATTACCAGAGAAAGACCGCAAGGTATTATAACAAAATAGTCAAGCACAGAAGCATTATGGTGGAAGATTTGGTGCTTAGGAAGCTTCTACTCGCCAGGAAGAACCCCTCCCATGGGAAGCTAGGATCAAATTGGGAGGGCCCCTTCATTGTGTCCAGGGTGATAAGACTTGGAAATTACGAGCTGCAGACCGAAGAAGGGAAAGTCCTACCTCATTCCTGGAACATAAAGCATCTAAAAAAAGAATTTCAGTAAGTTTTCTTTGTAGAAGGATCGTTTCTAATAAAGTGGCAGATTTTTTATTCAGACAACTGTGACCCTCTAAAAAAAAAAATTGGACGCTGCATAAAAAGGGCTAAGCTCTATTGTTCACAATGGCCCCTTCAGCTCATAAAGTAGAGAAAGAGCTCTACAGCTCAGTAAGAGTCCAGAAGCTCACGATAAACTCTTTAGTTTATAAATCAAAGAAAGAGCTCCACAGCTCAATAAGAGCCCAAAAACTCACGATAAACGCTTTAGTTTATGAATCAAAGAAAGAGCTCTACAGCTCAGTAAGAGCCCAGAAGCTCACGATAAACTCTTCAGTTTATAAATCAAAGAAAGAACTCCACAGCTCCATAAAAGCCCAGAAGCTCACGATAAACTCTTCAGTTTATAAATCAAAGAAAGAGCTCTACAGCTCAAAAAGAGCCCAGAAGCTCACGATAAACTCTCCAGTTTATAAATCAGAAGGAGAGCCGAGTAGCTCACAATAAACCATCCAGTTTATAAAAATAACGAAGAGCTCCATGAACTATACAGTTCATAGAAAGAGCTCAGCCATTCAAGATGGACCATAGAAAGAAGGTAGATTATGCATACCCCAATAAGCCCCAAAAGGTGAAAAGAGCCCACCAGGCTTTAGGAACCAAGATTAGCTATCGAAGTCATGAGATTCACAGAAGTATTTCAATAGTATGCCATGTAATGTCCGGCAGTCCAGCAACAAAGAAGAAAAAGTTGTTTAGATTACATCAAAGGGCTAAAATAACTACAAAAAATAAAGTGCTTAAAGAAGGCATCTGAAGCTCCCAAGCAGAACTGCTAGTTCTCCCCCAAGTGTTTCTTTAACTCAACCACTTCTTCCTTCAAATGGGCATTCTCTTCCCTCTCCTCCTCCGTCTTCGAAAGTGCATTGAGAAGCTTGGCCCCATCAGAAGAAAGAAAATTTGTGCTAAGAGAGGAATCAAGGGATGAAGGAGACTCGTACAGCTTCCACCTTTTGGAAGACGGTCCTACCTCCTCTCCTCTTTAGACCTTGAGGGAGAAAGATCTGGCGAGCTGCAATAGAAGTGAAAATCAATAGATGCTGCCACTGCACTGAACACGAAAAGATTACCAGACGTCATCAATTCTGAGAAGGACATAGGAGTGGATTTCTTCACTTGCTCAATCCTTATGGCCTCCGACAAATCTAGGTCAGGCACAACTGCACAATAAAGCAAGGGTTAGAGTAGAACGTTGGAGAAAGGGAATGGTCAAGAAAACTGTCAAGCCCCTTACTTATATGATCAAATTTCTTCCAAGAATGCAGGACCCTATTATCTCGTCGGCGGTCCTCAGTTGACCTCCAAGAATCCCCAGAAACAAAGAAAAAATGGCTAAGCCACTCTTGGGATGGGGAAGGAATGTCAAGCACCAACTGACTTTCGGAGAAGTACCTCCATCTGAAACAACTAAAGCAAGGGACATCGTCGTCTTCAAGATAATGAAAGTACAGAAACTCAGCAGTTGTGAGAAACTGGTCATTGCCCTGGAGGTGCCAGAACAAAAAGAAGCTGATAAGCATAGCCCACCCTCGGGGAGATAAACGAGAAGGGGGTAGACCATAATACGTCAGAATACACCCAACAGAGGGATGAATAGGGAGACGAAGGCCCATCTCAAAGTCATCCTTAAAAAAATAGACCTCACCCCGAGAAAGATAGTTAGGAGGTTCGTTTGGAGTGGGAACTCGGAGAGGCAGTTCTAGTTCTTGAATGAACTGTTTCTTGATCCCCTCCAAATCCAAGGGAGTAAGGGAAAAAGGAACCAAGAAACGAGACTGGAATTTCCAGTCTATTCCATAAGAAGAGCGGTCTTTAAAGAGAGACGAAGCAGGATCAGCCATTTGAAGCCCCAAGCAAAGAACCAAAGGAAGGAGAAAGATTCAAGAAATTTTTTGGGAATTATAGGCAGGAAAGGGAAGGTACGAAGTTTAAATCCTTGGCCAATTTTAGAAGGCCCAAGAACCACGCCAAATTTAAAGCCTTGGCTACTCTTTAGACTTCCCAAGTTTATGAGGTCAAGTATAGTTTAGGAAAGCATGGGAGTGATAAAGATTGTGCCGTCTACAATACGTGGAGAATTTCCAAACAATTAGATCTCACAAAGACTGAGGAAGCAGTCCAGGACAAAAGGGAAGGCAAACAGCAGTTCCCACTTATCGCCACCTTCCTCTGCCTCATTCCCATGACTAGCAATAGGGCCTCGAACATCCCGACCTCAACTCATACTCCTAAGGAGATTCTTTCGTAGTTAGTAGGGCTGAGGTCAGCTCGGATGGACACACAGAACTCTGGAAAGCCCCCCCAGGTCACTAGACTCCTCAGCATCTCCTCACTATGAGGAATGCCAATCAAACACCTCTACCAGCACTAAAAGTGCTCGGATAGACCTCTTGCCTTCTAACAGGGTCAGGATCTTGATTCTCCTTATTCACCTCGACCATGTTTAAAACTCACACAAGTTCAGTACAATAAGCTGCAGCTCCAAATTTGTGGAGTAAACTTAAAGTCCATGATAAGGAGACTCGTAGGCGTGTGCAGCTGTGAGGGTCATCTCGCCAACAATACTAAGCGGCTTCCGACTTTTGAGCTTTGATGAAGGCCACAGACGCAGCAGCGTGAACCCCTCTATAAATGTTCTCCAGACCCCTGATACCCAGCTTAGCTCATCTTTAGGAGAAATAGCTCAGACCTCTCCAAGACGAGGTCAACTTAGACCTTCCAGCATGACCCCCACAGGGAAACCCTAAGCTAAAGTTCTCAAAACTCTTCAAATTCAAAAAGACTGCTTCCAAGAAATTTAAAGGTTTCCTCCAAGTAGAGGGAAAAGAGCTAAGCACATACAGAGCTCAAAAAAATAAGCTCAGCAAAAAAGGCTTCAAGGTCAGATGAGGAAATTACGTAGAACTCATACGTTGAAGTCACATGGAGCGTGCAAGGAGGAAAATTCACGTTAAGGGTCAAACGAAAAAGATACATCAAGGTCATGATAAATATCCTCAAGAACATTTAAGTATTTTCAAAATAACAAAGTATGATCAGCATTTGCCTGAATAACTCAAGGCAACAGTAAAGCAGCTAAGTAGACTACTCTTTGAACCCGATAATTTTTGCTACAAGGAGAGCTCAGCACCCCTCAAAGCAAGGGGCAAGGAGAATACATAAAGATGTAAAGCAGTCAAGGGGAGTATATAAGCAGACCAAGAAAACACACAATTTTAAATTCAAAGAAAATATATTACTTCTCCAACAAACAACTCAAGAGTTTGAAAGTCAAAGTATGTTTCAAGAACAAAAATTACAAACTGAAAACCCTAAGCCTCTGAGGGAGGGGTAGACAGAAAGTCCTATAGATCGGCAGATAGCCTCAGTAGAAGGGGTAGAGCCCGACGGATCAGAAGGCAAGGTCCCAGAAGTTGGAAGAGTTGGACTTTTAGAGATGCTGACCTCAGGAACCTCCACTTTGTCTATTTGGGAATCGTGAGCTAGAGCCTCCTTCACGAGGTCGACGGAGAAGGAAACAGCTTGGAGGACAGTTGACAGAACAGGCTCATCCTGCATTATATCTTCAATAGGAAGGGCCAAGGTGTCTTCCTCGCCTTCAGAGTCAGATTCCTTCTCATCGGTTGGGACCTCAAAATTGAAATCCAAGTCAAGATAGGCCTTTGCAGCCTTCCCATGAAAAGTGATCCACCCCTTGGCCTACTTGGCGATCACCTCGTCTCGTAGTTCTGCATTGGCCCTATCCTTCTCAGTTGCCTCAGCCTTAAGCCTCTGAAGCTCTTCGTCGAGGACGCCATTTGACTCAACCAGCACATTATAATCCCTCGTTAGGGTCTGATGGGCGCTCTGAGCATCGAAAGCCTCCTTGCTGGACCTAGCCCAGGCGTCATACTTAAGCTATAACTCCTCCATGGCCATCCGAAGCTCGTCCCTGATCTTCTTCTCTCCATCCTCGACTCTCTCTTTAGCTACAAGAAAACCTTGCAACATGGCATCTTGCTTTTTCATCTGCTCTTGAAGCTTTTGCACTTGAGCCCTGAGGCCATCGTTGTCGAAAGCTAGCTCAGCAACCTTGACCTCATACACCTTCAAAGCCCTAACATAACTCTCAGAAGACTGGACCCTGCTCAGCAAACCTTTCACATGGAGGGCCATCTAAGGACACAAGAGGGAGTGGGTGAGCTGCCAAAAAAGAATGACATAAGATTGAATAAAATACAGGAGTACGAGGACTTATAGTAGCAGCTCCATAAAGAGCTGATGCGATGGAGTAATCGATATCCATTAAAGCAATCTTTCTGATATCGGAGTCAGGAAGAATGGAAGAAACAGCCCTTGCGGCAAGCTCCTTATTCTCGAAGAAGGAATCCTCACCTCCTTCCACCTTGGGGTGACTCCCTTCCCCAATCCCAAGCTTCATCAGAGCTGGCTCGAGAGTTTTCCCTGAAGGGTTGTACATAACAGTGTCAGGTTGTAGGTGTGGTATCACCCCCAAAGCCCTCTCAACCTTAAATAAGGAATGAGGGACCTGACCTCCTACATAGGCCTGTATGGGGGTAAGCTGAGTCCTTGAAGAAGAAGAGGTCATCACAACTTGAGGAGAACTGGGTGAAAGAGCTTGCTTTTCGATAGCAGAGGATGAATGAGGCACCCCTAACCTTGAATTTTTAGCCGGGGTAGCAGAATTGCTTCCAAAGCCAACCTCGGTTACCCATTTTATGCTCTTCCCACTCTTCTTTAGTTAGCTGATCTTAGCCTCGAGTTCCTCAGGATTAAGCCTCATCTTTGAAGAGCCTAAGGAATCAGTTGCAAACAGATCAGCAAAAAGAAGAAAAAAGGGTCAACTGGTAAAAATTATTACCTGCCACCTTGTTAGGAACAAAGACAGAAATGGGAAAGGGGATCTCAACAGGTAGATGAATGGGAGCTTTAACGGAAAGAGGTGTGGACGATTCTAACGACAACTTAGGAAGGTTGAACCCCTCTCTAAGAATGATGCTCTACTGAATGAGCTTAGAGTACCTCCTTGGTTTGAACTTCTTGAGTTCTAGTAGCACCAGCTCGTCCCCCGCGCTAAGTTCAGGTCGGCAGCATGAAAGAACCAAAGTCAGGAAAGCGCTTCATCAAGTCTGATTCTCATAGACTCAAAACAATAACTCACACAAGTTATCAGGAACAGACTAGCCCCTGGGAATGGGGAGAGTATCTGTCTCATCCGAAGGATTGTACTCCCACCCTAGGCCACCCATATAGAAGAAATTTTGTTTCTAGTTCTTGTGAGAGCTAGGGAGGTCGGTTATAACTAATGGGGCCATAAGCCGCTTGGAGATATACAAAAAACCCTCTGAAGTGTTGAGTTTAACATTAAAGAGCTCCAAGAGTAAGGAAACGGTAGGGATTCCAATCTTGTTTCTCTTAAACAACACTAGTAGACCCACCAAAACACCCAAAAAGTTGGGGGGGCTGAGCTCGACAAACATTGAAGTGTTGAAGGACAACTTTGATAAAAAGGTGAATTGGAAAGCTTAGCCCATTCTCGAAGGCAGCATGAAAGAAGCAGACCTTCCCATGCACCTTAGATATATACGAGGTATATTCGTCCGTATCCCAGAACTTGACTCCAGTGGGGAAACCAAAATGGGCACCAATGGCCTTCAGCTCAACGACAGTAAGGTCGCTAGAGCCCACACGTTCAGCGATCCTGAAGGCAGCTCCTGCTCCCACATCACTGCCTGAGACTCCTACTCTACTGACCTTAGCTTTGTCTTTGTTAGGCTGTGGCAGCAGAGGGGAGGAAGTGGAGGGAGGTTTTTCACCATTCCCCTCAGGGTTAACAGAGTCGACACAGGAAAAGTTATCAATTTCATATCCGGCCTTTCCCAAATCGACATCGTCCTCGATAGACCAATCTCCAAGAAGAGAGACAGAAGAACGAGTGGCTCCAGAAGAGGCAGACATGATGGGACAAGAAAAGGGAAGATTGAAAGAACAATAGAGAGGGACAATGTTTATTAAACACTCCTTAATAACCTTAAGGTCAACACAGTAGCCTCCAACACTAAGAATTCGCACAATCGCAATCCAATCAACGAAGTGGGGGATTGGGGACAAGCAACAATCCCGATTCCAAAAGTAAAAAAAATGAAAGGCCAAAAAATGTAATAGCCATCTCGAACTCGAGGGATCCAGAGCAAGGGAAGAAGTAGAAAAAGGAGCAAAGGATGTACCTAGCTAGAAGAGAGCAACGAGCAACAGCCCAGAGCCAAATCGAAGGAAGAAAACACTACGAATCCTCATACCGAACGTAGAAAGCTTAATTTCTAGGGAGGAATCAGAAGGCCCCAAACAAGGAAGTCCGAAATCTTGAAGAAAATCGAAGAACAAAGGAAGGAGATGAACAGAAGGAAGGAGGTTTTGATAGCCGTTTGAGCATTTAAAGCTTGAGGGACATGAGTTGAAACATACGCGGGAATCGAGGAAGTCATGATTGCAAGGAACCGTCAAAAGATGTGATGCATGTGCAAGCTAAGATTAGCTACGTGCTTGTCTAGCTCGGTTAAAGATAGCTCAGCCCTTACCAAAGCTAGCTTAGGCCAAGGGCTGGAGAACAACTGATGATACCAAAAATAATTCTAAGTGTTAGCTCAGACCTTTAGTCCAGCTCAGGAGGTCAGACAAGGAAGAAGAGCTCGAAGAATAAGAGCTCAGCCTCACGACAACCACAAACCAACTGGAATGACATAGAGATAGCTGGATAGACAATAAGCATCCCCAAAATAAAGGGAATTAGAACGGAAAGCTAGAGTCAAGACATAAAACTCTCAACCAACCAAGATCTTCTCCTAAAAATCAAAAAAAATCCCACAAATGCAAGGCAAGGATCTTGGTGTAGATTCATTAGAACTAGGAATCAGTCTATATATGCTGAACAGTGCCTCCATTGAGGCACAAGACACACACAAAAAAAGAGAGACCTTAGAGGCAAAAACACCATTCTATAATTTGAGTGATCAATAAAGAAAAGGGAGCAAGAGCCTCCATTAGAGAGTGGACTAGCCAAGCTCTGTAGCTGGTGAACCTCTATACTTCTAATGTGCAAACCCCTTATTCCATCAAACTTTCAATGAGCCTTATAGCTCGGTCCTACGTAAGATAACAACGTTCAAGGCTCTAGCTCATGCACGAGGTTGTACACCATCATTTTCAGTCTCTTTCTAGTTAATTGATCAAAATAAGTTGTTAATAGAGACTTCAAAATTATTAATCATACCTCTTCGATAGTTAGATAAACATATCTATCCCAATTAAATTACCTTATTCCTATGCAAAATAAGTTGGAATTGATTCATTAAGTTCAAACTCTCATAAAAGTTACACGCGACATACATGTATATTCCTATGCTAAACACAAACCTAGCTATTCAATCCTAAGAAGAATTAACTAGACGCATGTCATCATATTCCGATCTAAACCTATAATTCATCTCCCAATTTCATCTAGATTATCAAATTAATTGATGGCCGAAAAATTATATATTAAGCACAAAATATGACAAACAACATATATATGATCAATAAGAACTAGAAATGAGAGTAGATTAATTTAACTAAACATTAGGTTCCATTGCAATCTTAATAAAAACTTAGTTCATAATGTAATTGAAAAAAATCATTCTAAAATTAAACAACATCTCAGAAAATCAAAAACTAAAATTAAGAGAAAAGAATGAAAACTTAGTTGCAATCTTCAATCTCTCTCTAGCCTTCAATCCCAATCTTCTCCGCGTCGCTTCCTTCGATTCTTTTCTGTAATATTCTATCAATCCTTGGTTCTTTTTCAATGATAGCAGCCCCCAAAATCAGTATATCCCCTTTTCAACTCAAACCCTAGCTTATATGTAGCATTCGGGTTCAATTTTGGCCCCAAAACAAGTCAGAATTCACATCAACATTAAAACACGCACCTAGGAGCTTAAAACCAGTGCAAGGGTGCTGAATTTTGCTTTACAAGTGCCTAGGCGCTAATCTTAACGCAGCTGCGCTGATCTCTTTTTAAGCCTAGAACTTCCCTTGTTGCTTAGTATTCAAAAATCCAACACTTAGGCTCTCAAATGATTTTGTTTCCTTCCAAATGATATTGCATACTAAATAACATTAAAACACACAAAAAAATGAAAAGGAACATAAAATAATTGAAAACTTGCAATTTCATCAAGCCAAGAATACTCAATTCGTAGATATAAAACTTACTCATTAGTGATGAATAAGAAACTTTTTTTTCCTTGCTTTGCTTATTTCCTTGCAATTTTACTCTGTTAGTTGTTGTATTTGGGAGCTTATGAGCTGTAGATTTTATTGTTGGTTTATGAGCTAAAGAGCTCATCTTTCGTTTATTTATGAGCTATAGAGCTCATTGTTTATTTATGAGCTGAAGAGCTCATCGTTTATTTATGAGCTGAAGAGCTTATCGTTTATTTATGAGCTAAAAATCTCATCGTTTATTTATAAGTTGAAGAGCTCATAGTTCGTTTATGAGCTGAAGAGCTTATCATTTATTTATGAGCTGAAGAGCTCATCGTTAGCTTCAAGTTGCTGATGGAGTATTGTTGAGCTGAATTGAAACTTGTTATTTTATTGAAGATAACATTCTTACAAAAGTCTACTGAAAAAATCTTTTTAAATGTTCTGTATTCCAAGAGTGAGGTAGAATTTTTCCTTCTTTCGTTTGTAACATGTAGTTTCTAGGTCTGATTACCTTAGAGATGATGTAAGGACCTTCCCAATTGGGACCTAACTTTCCATGAGTGGGGTCTTTTCTCGTAGGAAATATTTTTCTAAGTATTCGATCTTCAACTTTAAAACTCTTGTGTTTGACCCTCATGTCGTAGTATCTTGTTGTCTTCCTCTGATAATTCTTGATGCAATGCAAAGCTCTGTCTCTCTTTTTATCTAAGAGGTCAAGATTCAGTAGAAGAGATTCATCATTATGCTCGGGCTCTGAGCACTCGGCCTTGGGGGATGGGATACCAACCTCTACAGGTGCCACTACTTCCGTTCCAAATGCCAAATCGAATGGTATTTCCTGAGTTGCTAATATGACAGTTGTTCTGTAAGCCCACAATACTTTTATAGCTTGGTCTTCAAGGCTGTCTTTATGGTTTTTATGGTCACCTCTGCTTGTTCGTTAGATTGTGGATGAGATAGAGCAGAAAATTAATTCTTTATTCCCAGATCGACACATAATTTTTGAACTTGGGGTTGTCAAATTGCTTCCCATTGTCGAAGACGATGGATCTAGGTATGCCAAACCTACTTATTATAGACTTCCATGTGAAGTTTTGAACCTTTGGCTCTTTGATGGTTGTCAAGGGCTCCACCTATGCCCATTTGATGAAGTTATCTACCTCGATAATGGCAAACTTGCATTTTCCAATACTATTGGGAAGGGGCCCAAGTATGTCTAGACTCCATTACTGGAATGGCCAATGGATTACCACTAAGTTTAGGTGGACAATGAGGGACGTTGGCTTGTATCTAGCAGACCTTACATCTTTTGACCATATCCGTGGCATCTTTGGACATAGTGGGCCAGTAGTACCCCTGCTTTGGTACCTTTCTTTCTAGTGCTCGGGCTCCGATGTGTTCTTCGCAAACTCCCTTATGAATTTTCCTAAGTATGTAAGTAGCGTCTTCGTTTCCCACGTATTTAAGGAGAGGTGCTGAAAAACCTCTATTACACAAGTTTCCTTGTAGAATCGTGAACCTGGACGACCTGACTTTTAGCTTCGCGGCCTCTTTGGGATCTTCGGGCAAGGTTCTATTCTAAAGATACTCTCTAATGGAGTCCATACAACTCCACAGGGTTAATACAGGGAGCACATCTTCGTCTTCATGGCTTTCAGATGGCTCAACTAGGTGTTCAACTGGGATTAATCTATCTAGGTTTTCCTAGGAAGTCATAGCAACCCTTGCCAAAGTGTCTGCTCATGAATTCTCAGCTTTGGGGACATGCTAGATTTGACTTGTACAAATTTTTTTATCAATTCATGTACCTTCTTGAGGTAGAGGATCATTCTTTCTCCCTTGGCCTCGTAAGTTTCTTCTATCTGCTTCACCACGAGCTGGGAGTCGCTATAAATTTCGTTGTTCTACCTCTATTGAGTGATCCATATTGAGTCCAGCGATAACAGCTTCATATTCTACTTTGTTGTTTGATGCCTTAAATCCAAATCTGAGGGCATAATCGACGTCTATTATATATGGGGAGGTCATGATTAACCCTACACTGCTTCCTTGAGCATTGGCAGCTCTATTTACTAAAAGCTTCTAGGTGGGGAGTTCAAGTACCAGCTGGGTTACTTCCATAGGTGCCTCCGTGGTCGTAGTGAACTCTGTGATGAAATTTGCCAAGATCTACCCTTTGATTACTACTCTAGGTTTGTAATTGATATTGAACTCACTAAGTTCTATGCCCAATAAGACTCAGGTTTATGCAATACCTGCTTCATTAGCTGGTCTGTTGGGACCTCAATGGTGTGAGCGTGGAAGTACGGTTTGTGCCTTCTTTCAACTGTAACCAGAGCTAAGACCAGCTTCTCTATCTTTGGATATCTCTCCTCTACTCTACTCAACTCAGGGCTCTGCTACAGTAATAAACTGGTTATTGAGTTTTATCTCACTCTCTTATCAGTGTTACGCTGGTCAAGAAATCTAAAATTACGAGGTAGAGGGTGAACACTTCCCTTTCCAAATGACTTACCAGAACTGGGGGTGAACTTAGATAATTTTTAAGGGCTTTGGATGCTTCTTCACATCGGGTGTCCCACTGGAATGCTTTTTTTAAGATTTGGAAAAAAGGCTAACACTTGTCGCTGGACCTGGACACAAAGTGACTCAGAGTTGCGATTCTTCCTCTAAGGTGTTGAAACTCTCTGGTGTTGGAGGGAGGTTGCATGTCTATTATTGCTTTGATTTTCTTTGGGTTAGCCTTAATTCCTCTGTTATTGACTATGTAACCCAAGAATTTCCATGTAGAGACCCCAAAGGCATACTTGGCGGAGTTGAGCTTCATCTGGTATTCCTTAAGAATTTAGAACGATTCTTTAAGGTGCTCGATGTGGAGCTCGTCTTTCAGTGATTTTACCAGCATATCATCGATATACATCTCCATGAATGTGCTGACTTACTTTTGGAACATTCAGTTTATCAGGCATTGGTAAATGACTCCTATATTCTTCACTATCTCGCTAGCTCTGATTTTGCGCATATGAGCCTACCTGGCTAAGTTGGACTCCCCTCCTTCAGCGAATCCTCCGGATATTACCCAGATCTCCCCCAGAGGTTGTTGATGTTATGCAGGGGCTTGTTGCTGAGGTGCCAGAGGTGGTGGAGCTCGATTCTGATTATCATGTGCTACAAAGCGGCACAATTGTCCTCATTGAATCAGGAACTCGATCTCTTTTTTCAACTGGATACAATCATCAGGGAGGTGGTCATGATCTCTACCGTACTCGTAGTACTTTGTTTCATCTATTTTGCTAGGTCTGCCTTCATTCGAGGTGGTCAACTTAAGAATTTCTCATTTTGTACTTTATAAAGGATCTGGGATATTGTATCTGTGAGAGGAGCGAGTTGTTGAGATGCATACCTTGATTATAATTCTGGCTGTAGAGGACCTAGGCAATTCCTAACATTTTCCCTTCGTTTAGGGGAACGGTCTCTATCTCTTCTTGGATACCTATCTCTGTCTTTTTTCTTTCTAGGACTTCGTTCCCTTTTCTTTCTTCCTTCCTTCCCTTTTTTCTTCTGTGTAGATGATTTCCCTACTTTAGAAAGCAGAGCCTTTTCTCCATTAATGTACTTTTTTTCCTTGGCCAGCACCTCTATCATGCTGGCTTGTGGGTTCTTTGATATGGAGAATATTAAGTCCTTTGACTGTACTCCTAATCCAGCGATAAAAGTAGTGATGGCAAACTTTTCATCTAGAACGTCTATTTTCAGTGATTTTGAGTTGAACCTCTGGACGTAAGATCATAGGTTCTCGTTGGGTCCTTGTTTCACATTCAACAAATGGTAGCTCGATTTTCGGTAGGTACGAGCTCCTGTGAAGCATGACACAAATGATATAGAGAGCTCTTTGAATGAGAAGATAGGCGTTGGGGTTAGCATGTTGAACCAAGCTAAGGCTGAGCCCTTTAACATGATGGTGAAGGCTCGACATCGTACATGGTCTTGGTATTCGTGCAACTCCATCTGGTTCTTGTAGGTGTTGAGGTGATCCATGAGATCTTTCATTCCATTGAAGGCCTCCATCTAAGGCATTATGAACTTCAGAGGAAGGGGGAAGTGCAGTATGTAAGTAGTGAAAGGGAACTTAGTCTGTTGCACCAGAGCATTCATAGTTACTGGAGTCTTGCCTCTCATAGCTTCCTTCATGTTGCTGAGTTCCTGTTGGATGTCCTCGAAACGTTGTTCCCAATATTGTTCTCTACTTCCAGCAGGAAATGGAGAAATTCATTTCTATTAGTTCCTATATTCTGGCTCTGTACTTCTTCGTTATCTCCATTTCTAGTGGTGGATGAGGAGCGTAGCCCATGGCTTGACTATTTTTACCTCTTTTATTAACTTCCCACAGGGGATTGAGGCATTGATGCTCCCCTTGTGGGGGATCATTTTGGGTTAGTCGTGCCGTCTAAGGACCTTGTAGGATCTTCAAGAGCTCTTCGTTTTGTTGGAGTAGACACTGGTTGACTAGGTGAAGAGCCTCCAATTCGTTATTTGGTGGAGGATCCTCTATAAGAGGGTTATTCTCAGTGGTAGGCAAGAAGTCTTGAAGGTTTTCTTGTTGTCTTCCACTGGTGGCTTCCTGTTGGTTCTGCATCTGCTGAGGATTTAATTGACTTCTTCTCATATTATGCATAGAGACTATCAATTAGTGAGGGAATCAGTATTTTGTAACAGGAACAGTCGTTCTCACAAATGGTGCCAACCTGATGGTATGTGAAACGTGGTTTAGCAGATTATGTGTGCTATAGGGTTTAGTCTGAGCTACAAGGCTCTTGGGAATAATGTGATGATCCTGGGATGGAGGATAGATTACACAAGAGAGTTATAGTGGTTCACCCGCTTGGGAGCTCGGCTAGTCCACTCTTCAATGGAGTCTCTTACTCTTGTGATTTTTATTGATGGTTCTAAGAGGATTACACAGTATTCTTGGTACAACTTGGGGTGGTTACCCCGTAGTGAGGGCATTGTATCGTATTTATAGTCTAATTCCTAATTCTATGGGCTCTGTAGTGAGATCTTAGGAGACGGTTTGGGCATTCGAGGATCTTGTGCCTAGACTAGCACTTGTTGCTGTTGAGGGATTCTTTTTCGGTTGCCAGATGTCTTCTACTTACCTTCTTCTAGGGCAGTTCGAGGGAGCCCCAAGTCTGGACCTCTAAGCTCAGGCTCTCTTGGCTAAGCTCCTTTTTGACCTCAACGTCTGAGTTCATTCTTGGGATTTTTCCCATTTGAAACATATTGAATATTTCAAGGACTAAAATGATATAATTGAAATATTAAAAACCAAAATGAGACAAACTCTATAATTTGAAAACCTCCAATACAATTAACCCTTAATAATATTAATCCTCGCATTGGCGAGGTTATTAAAAAAAAGGTGTTGAATTCACAGAAACTGGACACCTTTTATGCATATTGTGATTAAATAATTGTTCTCACTTCAACTTACGAATCCCAATAAGTAACTATGTAGTAGCTCAAATAATAACAGGGACGAGTTGTAAAGTCAAATATTTTAAATTCAAATTTTGGCAATTTTTTTTGGGTTAAGCTATGATAAAATTTTCCTTATAAATACCCTAGTATTGACGTGGATAGTTTACATTTGATCGAACCAAGGAAAAGATTAGTCAAAATGTGCGTAAGTTTGTCTGAATACTCCTGATCATTAAACCAAAAACAAAAAACAAAAAAAAAATTCCTAATAAGGTGAACTGATGAAGTACATACATATATATATATATATATATATATATAATAAAGTAGACCGAAGTTTGAATCCAAAAGAAAAAGAGAGGTCCGTATCGTTTTGACACAAATCTAACAGACAACGTAATCCCAACATGAAAAACGGTTCAGATCATCTCAAAAATTTTGATCCGATGGTCTACGATTAATCCTAATTTTTTTCCCGCCCATGTAGAAGCCTATCTCTCACGCGTCTCTCTCTCACTTCTGCCTCTCCCTCTCTCTCACGCCTCTATCTCCCAATATCTCAAGCCTCTATCACATGGAATCCATCTCAAACCTTCCCCCAATATCAAATCTCACTCATAATAGGGCAAGACTTCATTCTCATTGTCTTTCACTGATATGCCCATTGTCGCCAAGGAGAAGAAGCAAATATAGAGGAGGAGGATTATTGTGGGCAGAAGATCCATTGTTCCTGAGAACCTGTGAGTTCGTTTCTCTATTTCTATCCCCTTTTTGTTTGAGATTTTCATATATCCGTATGTATATGCACGAATAACCTCTGTTATTTATCTCTGTGTTGTGAATTTGTGATTGCCTTTGTGTATGTTGAATTTCAATTTGCCTATTCTTCATCAATTCTTTTAATTTGTGGATGAGGACTTTGTTAGGCGTCTTCTGAGTTTAGAGACCAAAGAAATTTTGAGTGAGGTTACTTATGTGAATTGTTATAAAAAAATGCTGCAAATTCTGGAGTGTTGGGTTACTAATGTACAAACCTTGATGCAAATTCTGGCGACAGTCCAAGGGATGGGTTGGTAGTTCATGCTGAAGCTTTGGTAATTTTCTCAAAGTGGTGGTCCTCATATTCGAATAAATACATAATATTACCCTCTATTTCTATCCCCATTTTGTTTGAGATTTTCGTATATTTGTATGTATATGCACGAATAACCTATGTTTTTATCTCTGTATTGCGAATTTGTGATTGTCGTTGTGTATGTTGAATTTCAATCTGCCTGTTCTTCATCAATTTTTGAATTTGTGGATGAGGACTTTGTTAGGCGTCTTTTGAGTTTAAAGACCAAAGTGATTTTGAGTGAGGTTGCTTCTATGAATTGTTATAAAAAAATGCTGTAAATTCTGGAGTGTTGGGTTACTAATGTACAAACCTTGATGCAAATTATGGAGGCAGTCCGAGGGATGGGTTGGTGGTTCATGCTGAAGCTTTGGTAATTTTCTCAAAGTGATGGACCTCATATTCGAATGCATACAGAATATTACCCTCGGTCCCAACCTTGATGTAATGGTTCACACACACAGATTCACACTCAACCACCTCTCTCAAAATCCTTGGACTCTCTCTTACCCTTCTTGCACATAACCGGTTTAATGAAATGCAAGTGATTCGTTCTCTTGGTTTGTATTGTTTTTTTCTCTCTTCAATACCCAGTTTCCAAATTTCTTTTTTATATTTTTATAAAAAAGGCTGCAAATTCTGGAGTGTTGGGATACAAATGTACGCCCTGGATTTTTTGATCATGTAAAGTTTTACTCTGAACAAACCACTTCTCTCTTACCTCTCTCAATTTTCCCTTCCTAGTTTGCCTCCACCCCTTCATATAATCGACACCCACCACGTGTTTGATAGTTTGCTTCAAAGAAAATGCATTATCAATTTCCAAGTGTAAATCATCTATGATTTATGGGGGGGGGAGAGATGGACTGGACCATTCAGGAAGATTAATATGCAGTCATTTTATATAGTGCTTGAATAAAAGTTATCAGTTTTCTTTTGGATAGTTTATGGTGTCCAGAAATGACAATTTGAATGGGTTTTGTATGTTTCAGGGTGTACCCTGCTCCTCTGTGCCACGGTGAAATAGACCAAGACGTGTTCTGAGTAAAATTTCCACAAATGTGGTCATTGTGCGTTTTGTTGTTGTGATTGTTATTTTATCTGATTTGAGCATTTTGAACATCTAAATTGTTCATTGAATTGACTGGAAATGAAAGTAAAATACGTGGTTGCCATTTCAGGGGGTTTACCAAGTTCAGCCGTTCTGATTATATGAGGTGGAAAGCAGATAACTGTATCATGCCAGATGGTGTCAATGTCAAGGTTTGTCTTTTCCAAAACTAAACAGATCTATTTCCTATCTGTTAGTCGTTTCACTTACAACCTTTTGAGTTGATTCATTTTTCAAAATCTTTGATTCACTGTTTGATTGGATGCATGCCACTCAAGTAGCTGGTAGGTTTCCAAATGTAATGGTTGTCTATCATGAAGTTCTCCGTGCCTCGACATAGATTAATATTAGAGATCTTTTTTTATATATATGTATAAATGGTATATTATAGAAAACTTATGACTGTTGATTTGACTTTTACAGCTTCTAGGCTGTTATGGACCATTGGCAAGGCGACAACCTGGAAGAGCATTCCTAGATGCAGCTGCTTCAAACATCTTTTTGATTTAAGATATATGGCATCAGGCCACTTTTGGTAACAAGTTAATTTCTAGTTTTGTCAATATAGGGTTTAACTATTTTCAATATTTTTAGTTCCGCTGAATTTGAATCTTTTTGTTTACCGGATATTTGATACTTGGATTAATGTTTAATTAATGGATTAATTATGGTTTTATGTTAAAGCTAATTGTTGATGATTAATTGTGGGGTTGTTTGAAAGAATTCTACTCATCAATTGTTTGAAAAAAAATTAGATGCCAGGTTTTAAAGTTGTTGCTCCTTAGTTGATGCTCTATGTTTTGAATTTTTGGTGATTCAAGTATATATAAAATTATGAAATAAATTTTGTATGCTCCTATGGATTTGGGATTCATTCGGACGATGGGGGATGTTGCTCTATTGGTGTTTTCTATATTGAGTCAATCTGCTCCATCAAATAAACTAAAATTGGAAGCTTGGGTGGTGGTGCAGGTGGTGACATGACCGTTGTGTTCTTTATTTCACTTTTGCTTTTTTCTTATTGTTGCTCTCGATTGCTAACCTGTATTCTACTTACTGTATAAATTGGGTAGGTTCTCTTTTAGTGTTTAAAGCAACATCAAATATCCAAAGGCAAGTGTGAAAACTTCAAGTATGATGGATTATATAAATAGGCAACCATCTTTTAGAAGGAAAGTTTAAAATTTTATTGGACGTGGTGGAAAAGAAATGCATCCATCTAGGTATAATTGGTGGCTTCTATCTAACTTCATCACTCCAAAGTTTTAAGTCATTCACACGTACATGTTCTTATTTTAGTGTTGCTATAAAGGTAGTAGCTATAGATAAGCTATTGGTGTGCAGAACCATAACACTCGATGAGGTCTATATATTATCTTGCAACTAACAATAATATCTTTCTTAATTTTTTTTTTTTTTTTTTTTTGCGGTGGTTTTATGAATTGCAACATGCAGATGTTAGTATCTTGAGTTTTGTGGATGCAATCAAAGTTTGGATTCCATGTGAACTGGATTTTATGAACCGAGTTTAGATTATATATATTTGTCAACGTTATCCTTACGAGAATAGAGAATCACATTGTTAATTTTTTAATCAATACTATAATTTTGTTTACATCCTGCGATCTTTTGTTTTTTTTTTTCATATGTGATTATCAAGGATTTCAATGTGTATCAACAGCCACTTCGAAGGGTCATTACATTTTCATTCTAAAATACTATAGTGGTTGTAAGAATTATGGCAAGAAATTTCAATTGTAAATAGTTTTAGTTCCTTGGGTTCATAGCATAGTTTTTGTAATTTTTATCAGCTTTACATCATTTGATTTAATGTGTGTATCTCTTTAGGAAGTGAGAGACCTCTTGAGGAAATCATTCTCTGACTTCGATTTATTTATATTTTTTTGACATTATTTTGGGTTGTTTGTTCTTAAGTGTAGGCTTATTAAAAGGTTGATATTTTTTGAGTTCTTGTTTTTAGATGAAAATTTTCCTATTTTTAGGTTTATTTATGGATTGTTACAATTTATTTTACATTATATACGGTTAATATGATATGCGTATCCTTGAGTTACTATAGAAAGGTGTGGGTTCTACAATGTTGTGTTTTTTGAACACATTTAGTCCTTTCTTTGTTCTATTTAGTCATTATCCCTTATTCATTGTTATGGTCTCGGTATATAATGGACAAAGTGTTTTTAGATTTACTTCAATGATAATTACAAGTTTATTGACAATCAACTTTTAGTCCAGTTGTCTCTTTTATATTTATTGTAATTGAAGTTTTTTTTTTTTTGTTATATAGAACATTTAGTTATCGACAACTGTTTGCGATTTTTTTTATTTGTTGTAGTGTCTTCATGCACGGGCAATGACTAATATATATACAAAATACAACAGATAAGTTTTCGAATTATAAAGATAAATAACGGTTTAGATCTTTTTCAAATAAAATAAATTATTATCCGATATACTACTATAAAATATCAACAACACTCAAATTTTTTTAATTGATTAAGAAATTAGTCAAGATGCGCGTAAATTAACCTGAACACTTTTGGCTGTTGAACCCAAAAAAATAAAAAAAATCCCAATAAGGCGAACTGGTGAAGTATCTATATGGGGTATGGGCTGCCCATATGAGCAACATTAATATTAGTGAAGGTTGTGTGGCCTGTTGGCCTGCTGACTATTTGAGCTGCTATTGATGCTGCATTTTCAATGAATGTTACATAACATATATTATGTACGTCAAGTAGAAAGAAAAAAAATGGTAGAAAAAGAAGAGTCAAGCTAGCAATCATCTAAGAAAATAGAAAGTAGAAAATCCCAGAAGCTCCGCTCTAAATTTGTCACCTCTTAACCACGGTATTATTGTATGTCGAGAGAACAGTTGTAATAGTGATTTCATTTTCGTAGTTATATTTTCACAAATGCAACTAGGTTTGATTAACTTCTAACAAACTTCAATATTCTATGATAGCTTTCTTTCCATGTGTTTTGGCTTTCACACTAACCACACGACTTGGTGTATTTTTTTCTGTTTGGCAGTCTCTTTCTCATATATTGAATTGCTTCAATATGATTATTGACTAACCAAACATGACCAAATCAAGTATTGAAACTGCTTCAATACGAAATAAAGATAATATATTTAACTTGAATATTCATATTATGCTTTTAATTAATATTGTGTAAATTGATATTAGAAATGAATGCACCAGCAGTATTTTAGTTGAAGGTTCAAGAACAGTAATTGAAAGTTTTTCTAGAGGAGAGAGAATGACAATTGATCAAATTTCTTTACCTCTCTCTGTGTCTCTATTCCCAATACCCAACAAAGCTTGAACATATTTCCGTAAGTGGGATACTTGGAATTTTATTTTTTTTTTGATACAAAAAGATAATTTTTATATATATTAAGACTCATCAGCCTGGAGAGAAATTGACTCTCCCCCACACATTACAATCCAAAACATCAAAAGATAAAAGTTTAACACAAAGTCTTGAATAAAATCTCCAAAATGCCCGATTTCAGAAGGACGTCTTTCTCACTTTCTTATGAGATCAACTGTTCGCGTAGAATCCCCCTCCAAGATGATAAGTTTCAATAATGATTCATTCACTTCCTGTTTATCGTACTAATCTAATACCAAATTTGTTCATGCACTAGGCTGCTAATTTCTCCAAAAATTATTTTAGTTACAGTTCAATTTGGGACAACTTGCAATCAAAAAAGATAAATTTACAACTTAAAAAAAGTGAGATTAGTACCAAAATGTTATAATCAATCTTAATATTAAAAATGAAACCAAATAGCCCCATTTTAATTTTATGTCATCTTACTTAATCATAATCTCACTACAATTGTATCATACTTTTTATGACTAATAGATTTTTGATCAAATGATACTCTTCATCTTATAAAAAAAAATTCTTCTTGAGATCAAGAATTTAAGGTCCTTTCTTCCATTCCTCCCAAAAAATAAAAAATATATTACACTATTCATGTGGGTAAGTTCCGATTTTCTAAGGAATTATTCTAATATTTTAATGCAACTATCATGTATACTTTTCACCCTTGATGTGATGGATGTTGGTTTTCATGTCGGTTGGCCAGACGGGAAAATTGTCTACTTCCATTACAAGTGTGAAAATGACTGTGCTGGCTCCGATGTTATACGTGGACTTCAAGGAGAGCACAACTCTTTTCTCCTAATAATTTGTCATTTACAATGAATAAACGTCCGGCTAACTTTAGATTAATCTCCTTCTATAACTCCTTTTTTGCCAGTTAAGGTTTTTTTCACGTGTCATCACATATTATTTTCTACTATATAATTTTCTTAATTTGAGAGATAGAATTCAAGATTTTTTTGGTTTTGTGCATGTATGAACATATATCTCCTCTTCTATCTCCTTGTCCGCAGGTTCTTTTTTTTTTGATTCGTTTCTATAGTTTAAAAGATTTTGTTCTTCATTTGAGGGTCTAAAAGAAATTCCAATTTTCAATATATTTTTGTTCTTTATTTTGATTTGGGCTTATAATGTGTTTTCCTCTATTTTCGAGAGCGTAAATTTGTCTAATCTGGTGACTAAACACTAAATCATATAAATAGTCCTTGTTAAGTGTTTTTCAATTGTATGATCAACTATTGTACATTAGATGTGACTTGTTAAATTTGGGTCTCTTTTGTTGAATTTATTTCTTAAATATGTAAAAAATATAAAACACAAAGATGAAATGGTAAACGATGTATTTATATCAATTGTTCTATTAAATATTATTTTGTCAACATTTATTAGATTTTCTATGAAATGTGATTCTTAACTAATTATCACTATTTATCAAAGATAATGATTTTGGAGAAATTAGTCCATAACTTTCATTCAAAATAATTCAACTCAAAGCGATATACGTGTAATGCACGTATACAATAGCTAACATATATACATAAATAAAATAAATTTTACGTAAATTTAACACATCATGTGACACTATCATGTGATGTGCACTTCTAATTTGAGGCTGTCAAAAAAAAAAAAAGACAACTTGTGGGACGAACTAGATGAATTTTTTTTAAAAAATTCAGAGGTAATAGGTGAAACTTATTCATTTGCTAGTACAATTCTTTATGGAAAATGCTACTTGGACATAATCTAGAGATCTAATGTAGGGACCTAATTCAATACAACTATTGGATTGATTGTGGGCTTCATCTAACATTGAAACTTACAACTAATTCAATGGTTGCATTGCAACCACATTATTAAATCCTCAAATAAGACCGTATAGTATTGCTCGTTCTTTTTTGGTGATGGCATTAAACTCAACCGAAAAAATTTCTTACATGAATGAATGTGGCCTCTCCCGACGGCTATAAAGAGATTACCCAATTAGCGCGGGTCAGAAGAGTATCTCTTGCGAGTCTCTATCTTCTCTTCCCATTCTTTTTATGGGTTTGGACTATTGATACCCTCCCTCCAGTTCAATGGGGCTTTTGTCTTTTCAGTTGAAAAAGGTTCGACTCTTAGTAGGGCTTGTCTTTTCAGTTGAAAAAGAAATCCCCCCATGGCTCCTTTCTCACTCTTGTTCCACTAATAGCCTTTGGTTTCCACCTCACTGAGACATGAGTAACACAAGAAGGCCAAGATTGAGGTCCATGTTCTATTTGGCCTAGGACAGAGGTTGTAACTCGAACAATAATAAAAAACCCACCGAATATTTTAAGTTTTTTTCTCATTCTGAGAATGGATATTGCAATGCGTAAGGGTGAGAAGAAGAAGAACTTCTTCGTCAAGATATGGGAGCGTTTTAGATCACTCAATGGTGATCACAAGACATCATCAACTCTGCATTCAAATCCTTTGCCAAAGAGCAAATCATGGCACTATAAGGCCAAAAAGAAGGACCAAAACATAGCACCAGTGGGTTGCTTCACAGTCTATGTAGGGGAGGAGAGAGAAAGGTTTGTAATCAAGATTGAGTATTGATGGGACTATTTAGTGGGACCTCGGTGACCACGACACGTGTCCTCGGGGAGCTTTGAAAGAGACATCGGGATCATGACACGTGTCCACGGTACCATCATCTCGGGGACAGGGCACCTTTAGTCCCTGGGAGTCACGACACGTGTCCTCGGGGGTACCATTTCTAGACATCGGGGATTAGGACACGTGTTCTCGGTATCAACATGTCGAAGGCAGGAAATCCCAAGTCCTGAGAGCCAGGCGCGTGTCCCTCGGTCCTGATGGAAGACAGCCTGTGCCTTCTGACTCCTAAAGGACAACTGATGACTGGAGGATTTGACAATCCAGTCATGATGCATAGGTTTTTGTTCAGACGAGTCAGGTGAGTCAGAAGAGTGAGACAGTAGACCTACGGGATGCCAACACGTGGCATCAAGTGTCAGAGATGGTGATAATGAAGGTTGTAGAGTCTGCCGAAACAACACTGACATACGCAAACATTTAATGAATCCCTCTTCTGATGGGACCCCGTGATGGGCTTTGGGGGCCGAGGGGTAATGGTATTAAATGCTCCTTCACCAGGACATTTAATACCTCAGTACCGAGGGAGGAGCATTAAATACTCCTCCTCAGGGCATTTATGAGGCATTGCGCCGAGCGGGGACTGTTATGCCCTCGGCAGGCCGAGCGATTAATACCTGGTGATTTCCTGCGACAAATCATGGGCACGCTGTCCCATTCCTGACAACACCTATTAATCAAATCACTAGCAATGATGAGCATTCAGAGGTATAAATACTCCACAAGAACATGAAGCAATGGTATGCGAAACCTCACCACGATAACCATACACTGTTTTCTTCTTCCTCTCACTAATACTGACTTGATCGTCGGAGGGGATAAGCCAGAAAACACTCCGGCGCCCTTCTGACCCCTTTTTTTCGGTGGTTCAGGTCCTGTTAGCATTCTTCCAGGACTGGTCAGGTGACCCCAAGAACAATTCATCACCACTCCTTAGGCCCCTTTCGGCCCTCTCAATCTATTCCAGGTGAAACAAACTACCAGATCCTCGACTGACTCGTGTTCTCCAAGGGAGAAGTCTGTTTCCATATACATTGTGCGTAAATTGCACGCACAATCTGGCGCCGTCTGTGGGAAACGACACATTTTCCTAACAAACATCAACCGTGGTGAACACACGTCAGATGGGGAAAGGACTTCAACAAAGGATTCGCGAGTCGCCTCCTCCATCTCGTTCGAGAGCAGAAGGTCACGGAGACAGCCATGACCGGAGGTTTTCCGTTCAACCAGGCGAACAGACTCCACAGACCAGTATGGGCATCAGATCTGGAGGGACAGCCCCATTAGCTCGTCAGCTAGCTGAAGTCATAGAAGAAAAATTTGGAGATAGGTTGCGGCAATTGGAAAAAGATAACGTTAATGTCCTTAGCCGCCTCAACGAAGTTGCGGTTTCCGGTGAAAGATTTAGCAGCTCGTTCCGTTCCCAGGAACCCTCCGTGAGGAGGATGGAGACACAGGACCTACGCGATCACCTGAATAGCAAGGCTGAAAGTTCTAGAGCTCCGAAATGGTCTAGGGGCAAGCAGTGTCCTCCAAAAGTCAGAGCAAAAAAAGCAAAACCCTTGGGTTGGGACGACCTCCGACGGGGTCTGTCCGCGCGAGATAAGGGGGACTCCGAGCAGGATCCAACTCAACCCGACCGGCTCCGAGGGAGGGGAGGCACTGTCGGTCTGCGCGGATACAACTCCGCAGATCCCCCTGCGCGGGATGCCGACCTCAGAGCCCGGCTCGACTATAGGAGAAAGAATGGAGTCCCCCAGGAAGACGACACAGACGACGGGACCTTGCCGTCTCCCTTTACCAGGGAAATCATGGATATGGATGTACCAGAGAAGTTCACAGTGCCAAGGTTCAAAACATACGACGGGCGCTCTGACCCCGAGGCCCACCTCAGGCAATATAAGCAGATGATGTCTTTATATCACTCGGACCAGCAGTTGTTGTGTCGAGTGTTCTCCATGAGCTTAGGAGACTCAGCCATGAAATGGTTTGAAACTCTCCCCCCCAGCAGCATAGGATCTTGGAAGGAGCTCACTTGGCAATTCACTGCTCGGTTCATCACAGGAAGCAGGCGTCCCAAGGACGTAGGGTCCCTACTGACCCTGAGACGGAAAGAAGGTGAAACACTCCGCCAGTACGCCACCCGGTACTGGGAGGAGGTCAATGAGGTGGAGGGATGCTCAGAGATCATGGCGGCTGCCTCTTTCAGACTAGGTCTGTCAAGAGAAACCGATCTGTATCGGTCATTGACCAAGAAGACTCCATCCGATATGGGCGAGTTGATGGCACAGATAAATAAATATTCACGGATAGAAGACGAGATGACATTAGGCAAAGCGAAACCCCTTTCATCCAGGAAGAATGACAGAGACAGTGAGGGTGTCTCCCTCCAGAAGGGATTGACACCCCCCTCGGCAAGTTCTTTCAAAGGGGTCCATACCGTGTTCAAGGAACCGATTTATAAGCTCCTTCACAAAATCAGAGACGAACCATTCTTCAAATGGCCACCCAAAATGCCAGGCGATCCATCCACTCGTAACCGACAGGAAAGATGTTCCTGACATAGAGATTTCGGGCATCGTACCGAAGACTGCAGAGCCTACAAGTATTTCCTGGAGAACTTGGTCCGGAACGGACACCTGAAGGAGTATATCAACATGGGATCTGAAGAAGGTTTTATCACTAACAACACGGCAAACGATGAAAGTAAGGTTATCGACGTCATCCACGTCTGCCCCCTGGAACGTCCAACATCGAAAATGCTAGACTCGGACCTCAAAAGGGTGGCATTCACCAGAAAACTGGAAGGGGGAGACACGGTCCCACCAAACAAGAGGGCCCGGACGGGAGAGGTGGAGATCACCTTCTCCGACACTGATCTGGCAGGTATCGTCACACCCCATAACGATGCCTTGGTCTTAACTTTGAAAGTCGGCGGATTCGATGTCAAAAGAATACTGGTGGACTCCGGTAGCTCTTCAGAGGTGATGTATTCCGAGACACTGAAGTGGATGGGTCTTGGAGTAAAGGACCTCGGTAAAGTCAAGACACCTCTCGTGGGATTTAATGGCTCATTCGCTTTACCCCTGGGGAAGATCACGCTGTCGGTCACAGCGGGATCCATTACCATCGACACAGAGTTTGTGGTAATCGATTCCGACTCACCCTACAACATAATCATGGGCCGGGCTTGGTTGCACGCGCTCAGAGCGGTGCACTCCACATACCACCAGAAGTTGAAATTCCCTACTCCGGAAGGGGTAATGGAAATCCGGGGGGACCAGGCCTCCGCCAAGAGTTGTTTTTACTCTGCGGTGAGGGTCGGAACTTCCGTTCAAGAGAGGGGGCGAGCCCCGGAACAGATCTTGGACAAATAGCAATCACAGTCCGGGCGTCTAGGAGTGGACGACCCCCGGATGGATCCGGCTGATCGATCTGTAGAGGATCTCTTAAAAGTATTTTTGAGGGAATGAGACGAAGAAAAATATTTCTTAATAGGCACAACTATGTCTCCAGCCGAGCAAGCAGAGCTGACTGACTTCCTGAGGCGAAATGTGGACGTTTTCGCCTGGAATGCAATGGAAATGAAGGGAGTGGACCCTAGCGTAATAACCCATAGACTCCACGCCGACCCCACTCACAAACCAGTCAAACAAAAGCCACGACGCATGGCACCGCATCACGCACAGGCAGTGAATGAGGAGGTCGATAAACTTTTAATGGCCAACACTATCCGGGAGGTTCAGTTTCCCAAATGGCTTTCTAACACGGTCTGTGCCAAAAAGCAGGAAGGAAAGTTGCGTGTATGCGTGGACTTTACTGATCTCAACAAGGCGTGTCCTAAGGATGACTTCCCCCTCCCGAAGGTGGACCAGTTGGTGGACGCCACGGCAGGATACCAACGCATGGCTTTCCTGGATGCCAGAGCTGGGTATCACCAAATCCCTCTTCATGCGTCCGATCAGGAGAAGACTGCCTTCATCACTCCCAGGGGAGTATATTGCTACAAAGTCATGCCATTCGGACTCAAGAACGCAGGAGCCACCTACCAAAGGCTTATGAATCGGATGTTTAAACGTCAACTCGGCGACACCATGGAGGTATACATAGATGACATGTTGGTCAAGAGCAGGGAGAGTAGAGACCACCTGGCGGACTTAATTGACACCTTCTCCACCCTTCGGGAGTTTGGATTAAAATTAAACGCAGCAAAGTGCGTCTTTGGGGTCGGCTCCGAAAAATTTCTCGGGTACCTGGTGAGCCAACGGGGCGTGGAAGCCAACCCGGATCAGATTCAAGCCGTCCTAGGCATCCGAAGCCCCCGGACAGTCCGAGAGGTTCAAAAGCTCACAAGTATGTTGGCTGCACTCAATCGATTCATCTCCCGCTCCTCGGACAAATGCAAGCCCTTCTTCGGGGCCATCAAGAAAGCGGGGAGGGACTCATGGACCCAGGAGTGCGAAGTCGCCCTCGAAGGGATCAAGGAGTATCTAAGGGTCCTTCCCACGCTATCTGTCCCGGACCAAGGAGAAACGTTATTTCTATACCTAGCAGTCTCGAATTTTGCAGTCAGCGGGGTGCTAGTCCGCAGCCATGAGCGTCTACAAAAACCCGTGTATTACGTGAGCAAAGCCCTGCTGGACGCAGAAACAAGATATCTGCCGTTGGAGAAATTGGCCCTTGCCTTAGTAATGACTGCAAGGAAGCTAAGACATTACTTCCAAGCACACCCAATCACCGTTTTGACAGATCAACCTTTAAAAACCATCTTGAGGAAGGCGGACCTATCAGGACGGATCTCCAAGTGGGCAATAGAAATGGGAGAACACGACATCCACTTCAAACCCCGGACTGCCATCAAGGGGCAAGTGCTGGCTGATTTCATAGCAGAGTTCTGCGGGGATCTCCCCCTCCCGGATAACTCGCACCCCGTCGGGTGGACTCCAATGAAATACGATGGAGAGGAGATCTGGACCCTCTGCGTGGATGGATCCTCCAACAGCAGAGGTGCAGGAATCGGAATGCTACTGATCTCCCCCGGAGGAGTGTTCACCGAACAGGCCATCCGTCTGGGTTTCAAGGCCTCCAATAATGAGGCGGAGTATGAGGCCCTCATTTCAGGACTCCGATTGGCCGAGGCGGCAGGAGCCACGGTGCTAGACGTAAGTTGTGATTCAATGTTGGTGGTCAACCAAGTTAACGGCGAATTCGAAGTAAGGGATCCGCGAATGAGGGCCTACCATCATGAAGCTACCACCCTGCTCCGCAAGTTCAAAGATGTTAAAATAAAACAAGTCCCCCGAGACAAGAATTCGCACGCCGACGCCCTTGCGTGCCTGGCCTCTTCTTTGGACTCCACCACTCCTAGGAGGATCACGGTGGAATACCTCTCTACGTCTAGCATTGACATATCCCCCGGTACGATGACCATCCAGGAAGGGGAAAAGTCTCCCAGCTGGACCGATCCCTTCCTAACGTACCTATCTACCGGGGATTTACCCGAGTGCCCGAGGGAGGCCAGGAACATAAAATTAAAGGCAGCAAGGTTCTGGGTCAGCCCGGACCAGAAGCTGTACCGAAGGTCGTTTTCAGGACAGTATTTGCTGTGCGTTCAAGAAGATAAGGTGGAACCCCTCCTATATGAAGTGCATGAAAGAATATGCGGGGGACACTCGGGAGGACGATCCATGGCTCATCGAATCATGACCCAGGGGTACTGGTGGCCCCGGATGCAGAGGGATGCACAAGCGTATGTCCTAAAATGTGACCAATGCCAGAGGTTTGCACCAGTTATTAAACGACCGGCCGGGGACTTACATCCACTGACTAGCCCTTGGCCGTTCGCTCAGTGGGGACTTGACCTGGTCGGACCCCTTCCTAGAGCCCCCGGAGATAAGAGGTTCCTAGTGGTGGCAACAGATTACTTCACCAAGTGGGTGGAGGCAGAGCCCCTGACACACATCAGAGACATAGACACGAAAAAATTCATATGGAGGAATATTGTGACACGGTTCGGGATCCCCCGTGCTCTCGTATCCGACAACGGGACTCAGTTCAGCAGTGGACCCTTCAAAGCCTTTTGCGAGCATCTCGGGATTCGCAATTTCTACTCTACTCCCGCATACCCCCAGGCTAACGGACAGGCCGAATCCTCGAACAAGACGATTGTCAATGGAATCAAGAAGAGACTGGAAAAAGCAAATGGGAAATGGGTAGAGGAACTCCTGAATATCCTCTGGGCATACAGGACCACTCCTCGAACATCAACAGGCGAAACCCCCTACGCCCTCGCTTATGGCATAGAGGCGGTCATCCCTCTAGAAGTGGGACTCCCCACCATAAGAACCCTGGCCTTCGATGCCAGGGGTAACGACCAACAGCTCGAATTAGACCTAGACTTAGCCGAGGAAAAGAGGGAGGTAGCAGCCTTGAGATTGGCAAAGTATCAGGAAGGTATATCGAAACTCTACAACAAAAGAGTCAGAATCAGAGAATTCCAGATCGGCGACCTGGTGTTGAGAAAGGTGGTTGCCAACACCCGGGATCCGGCAGACGGGAAGATGGGCCCTAACTGGGAGGGGCCGTATAAAGTTATCTCAGTTGGGGGCTCCGGGTCATATAGGTTGCAAGATATGGGTGGAAATGCTGTAATCCGTCCTTGGAATGTAATGAATTTGAAGAAATATTATTTTTGAGGAAAACATCTTTTCTTTAGCAACAACTACCAGCTTCCTGGAAGGGCAAGGCCTTGGAGACGGAGCTCGAGCGACTCTTGCCTCCAAAAGATCAACAGGAACCAGCTTCCTGGAAGGGCAAGGCCTTGGAGACAGAGCCCGAGCGACTCTTGCCTCCAAAAGATCAACAGGAACCAGCTTCCTGGAAGGGCAAGGCCCTGGAGACAGAGCCCCAGCGACTCTTGCCTCCAAAAGATCGATAGGAACCAGCTTCCTGGAAGGCAAGGCCCTGGAGACAGAGCCCGAGCGACTCTTGCCTCCAAAAGATCAACAGAAACCAGCTTTCTGGAAGGGCAAGGCCTTGGAGACAGAGCCCGAGTGACTCTTGCCTCCAAAAGATCAACAGGAACCAGCTTCCTGGAAGGGCAAGGCCCGAGCGACTCTTATCTCCAAAGGATGAACAGGAATCTGCTTCCTGGAGAAGGGGCAAGGCCCCGAGGAACGTTATACAGTGAACATAACAAGCAAAGCAAATAAGGAAAAGTTCAAATTCATTTTAACAAAAGACGGGGCTTTGCGTCCCCGGAGGCTACAACAAAAAAAGAAGAGAAAATACAACTCGAATTCCTAGGAAACCGAAAAGGGAAGAGCCGGTCATCTGGCCCCCGGCACCTCCAGAACGTCGTTGGCCGGGGAATCGGCGTTAAAGAGGTCTATAGTGATTGCTGCTGGCGGAGTCACGGCAGCCACTGCAACTGATGGGTCCGGAGGAGCTTCTGTCTCGGGGGCGATGGGTACGGCTGGCAGAGCGTCGACAGTTGCATTCAGGCCAGCCGCTTCAGATGATTCCCCCATGCCGTCAGCGGCCACCTCCGACGCGGCTTGCAGCATCTCCGTCGAGGGCTCGTATTGATGCATTTGGAAGAGAGGAGAGTCCGAGGAGACCCCGACGGCCCGCAGCGCCTCATCCCAGCCCTTTTTGAAAAACTCTTGGCTGTTCTCGTCAAGGGCAGGAAGCACGCTGTCGGCGAACTCTTCCTTCAGCTCCTCCGCCGACTTTCGGTTGGCCTCCATCTCGGCCCTCACCCTGTCAAGCTCTTGAGTAAGTGCCAAGCAAGCTTCCTCGGACCCAGTAACTTTCTCCTCCGTCGCCGACAAGCGCTGGGTCTGCTCGGTCAGCCTCCTCTCGGAGTCAGCAAGGGCAGCTCTTAGCTTTTCAGTGCCACCCCTTGCCAACTCGGCGTCCTTCAAAAGTTCTTCTATTTGTGTAGCTTGACGCGAGAGGGTGGCGTCCCGAGTGGCCACATCCTCCCTTGCAGCTACAAGAACCTCCTCTGCCTTCCTCCTCCCCTCGGATGCCTCGTTGAGCTGCACCCTGTTCCCATGATAACGAGCAGCAATCACAGAAACTTATTGGGTAATCTACAAAAGAAGGGAAGCGAGAGTTAGAAAACCTCATGAAGATGAAACGTCTAAGCGAAAGATGAGAACTCACCCCCAAACAACTCTGGATGATATCGCGAAACAAAGGATTTGTGTTTCGCGCCCGATGGACCGCCATGTCAGCCCCAAAGTGCAGTGTCTCACTCACTGCAAAGGCGGTATGGGGGTCCTGGAGAATGGAGTCGCTGACCAAAATCGTTCTGCCATTGTGATCAATGGCCCGGGGATTCCAGGCAGCCTCGTCATCTGTGGACAAAGGAGGAGAAGTTGGCTGGCGTTGTCGGGTTTGTTGTTGCTGCCGCTGTTGAGAGGATGGCTCTGGGATTGGAGTACCCCGGCCCCGACCGCTATGCTGTTGAGTGATAGGGACCCTTCCGCGACCGGGGCTGTCATGCCTCTGTTTGGTCCGCCTTTCCTCTTCTCCCGAGGGGTCCCTCCCCCTGGTGATGCCCCAGCCGGTGGTTCTCGGAGGCGGCGGAGGAATGTTGGAGCCTGGTGGAGGCGGAGGCACAGAGCTGGTGGATCCCCTGCCCCTCCCCCGGGCGAGGGCCTGCCTCTGCCTCAAAAAGCGCAGGTCAATCCCCGACATCGCGACCTCGAGGGCGTCCTCCTCGTCTAAGTTTTGGAGGATGGTGAAGTCTGGCCAAGCCGAGGTACTGGCCTCCGGTAAATCAGAAGGAGCGATCTGGGTAGGCCCGACCTCTTCCACTTCAGAGCTCTCAGCGAGCTGTTCTTCAACTGGTCCTTCTACCTCGGCGTCGGGGGCCCTGTCAGGATACTCTTCCACGTTGGGTTCGAGCTCCTGCCCTTCGGCCTGGTCAAAAAGGTCAGACCACCTCGATGGATCGAATGGGGTGGGGACCTGGGTGTACTTCTTGTAACCAGGTGAGTAGCTCAGAAGCCTGTGTGCCACCCGGCCAAACCCGTCCCCAAGATACCTCCAAACTGTGACTAGAACGTCGAAGTTCACTAAATGCCGAGACGGGGGAACGCTCTCCCGAGAAGAAACGTTTGAAAAAAGCAAGAAGAGCGTTAGCACTCCATAAAACAAGACGAGAAGTAAAAAGGAACACACAAAGAGGACCGACATACTCGTCGTTCTCCACTGCAAGGGGCATTGCAGACCCTCATACTCGGGACCGGCACCCCTCTCCCAGGCTCCACTGAAGACTAGCAGGTCGTCTTTGTACCCTTTATCAGAATCTGGGAGGTGGGTCACTAGATACATAGAGGGGTCCCTGGCTTTCAGGTAGAAGTTTTGCTGGGGCATCACCCTCAGCAGGGTGTAGCAGAAGAGGAGGTCATCTAAGCCAAGGTTGACCTCTAGGCGCCTATTGATCTCTAGTACGCCCATGATGATCCTAAAAACATTCAAGCAACACTGACCGGGGAACAGGTGGAACCGAGAGAGGAATTGAAGGAGAAGAGGAGGCAAGGGAAACCTGATCCCTCCCTCTACGATTGCTTTGGTAAAGAAAGGCATTTCATCCTCGGTCCCGATGGATCTAGAATGTATCTCGGGGTCAAAGTCTTCAATACCGACGCTGGGGGGGATGCCGTACCGGGATCTAAACCTAGCAATCTGTTCATCCCCCTTTACTTTATATTTCCCAGGCCTCGAGGTACTGGCCTCTTGGCCCTCGGCTTCAGGACGACGTCGGGGCATTTTTCTGAATCGTTTGAGGGTCCTTTGGAATTTGGGGGAACTGGGGGTTTTGTTTTCACTCTTTAGGGACGGACAAAGACGGTGGTATTAGAGGAGAGAATGCCACCAGTCGCCGGAAAAAGGAAAGACGATGGGTCCAAGAAGTATAAAAACGGCTACTACACCGGAAAAACTAGAGAAAAGGAGGAGAGAAAGAGACTGACTCACCGGAAAGGAGAGATGAAGTGCTGGAGGCCTAGATTCTTCACCAGAAAGGACCTGAGGACTAGGGATGCACATGGTGACTCCGGTTGCTGCTGGAAAGACGATGGTGACCTGAGGAACTCCGGTGATTTGCTCTGGATACTCGAAGAAGGCAAAAGTGAAGAAAGGGGGGAAAGCCACGGTTTATATAGTGGCAGTCCCCTCTCCATCATTGAGCACGAGACACGAAGAGGGCCACATTTAATGCGCACGTTTCCCAAACAGCGAAAAATGGCTAAGGTAATAAATGGGAGTGGTTGAGACAGTTGGCAAAGAAAACCCTTTTTGCCTTCTGACGACACGTGTTCCCTGCGTTAGAAGATCAAAAGGCTGGGGGGCAGTTGATGGGACTATTTAGTGGGACCTCGGTGACCACAACACGTGTCCTCGGGGAGCTTTGAAAGAGACATCGGGATCATGACACGTGTCCACGGTACCATCATCTCGGGGACAGGGCACCTTTAGTCCCTGGGAGTCACGACACGTGTCCTCGGGGGTACCATTTCTAGACATCGGGGATTAGGACGCGTGTTCTCGGTATCAACATGTCGAAGGCAGGAAATCCCAAGTCCTGAGAGCCAGGCGCGTGTCCCTCGGTCCTGATGGAAGACAGCCTGTGCCTTCTGACTCCTAAAGGACAACTGATGGCTGGAGAATTTGACAATCCAGTCATGATGCATAGGTTTTTGTTCAGACGAGTCAGGTGAGTCAGAAGAGTGAGACAGTAGACCTACGGGATGCCAACACATGGCATCAAGTGTCAGAGATGGTGATAATGAAGGTTGCAGAGTCTGCCGAAATAACACTGACATACGCAAACATTTAATGAATCCCTCTTCTGATGGGACCTCGTGATGGGCTTTGGGGGCCGAGGGGTAATGGTATTAAATGCTCCTTCACCAGGACATTTAATACCTCAGTACCGAGGGAGGAGCATTAAATACTCCTCCTCAGGGCATTTATGAGGCATTGCGCCGAGCGGGGACTGTTATGCCCTCGGCAGGCCGAGCGATTAATACCTGGTGATTTCCTGCGACAAATCATGGGCACGCTGTCCCATTCCTGACAATACCTATTAATCAAATCACTAGCAATGATGAGCATTCAGAGGTATAAATACTCCACAAGAACATGAAGCAATGGTATGCGAAACCTCACCACGATAACCATACACTGTTTTCTTCTTCCTCTCACTAATACTGACTTGATCGTCGGAGGGGATAAGCCGAAAAATACTCCGGGGCCCTTCTAACCCCTTTTTTCTGTGGTTCAGGTCCTGTTAGCATTCTTCCAGGACTGGTCAGGCGACCCCAAGAATAATTCATCACCACTCCTTAGGCCCCTTTCGGCCCTCTCAATCTATTCCAGGTGAAACAAATTACCAGATCCTCGACTGACTCGTGTTCTCCAAGGGAGAAGTCTGTTTCCATATACATTGTGCGTAAATTGCACGCACAAGTATGCCACTCATCCACTGTTCAACATGCTTCTTGAAGACGCTGAAATGGAGTATGGGTTCAACAGTGAAGAACCCATCTTGCTCCCATGTGAGGTTGATCTTTTCTACAAGGTTTTAGCAGAGATGGACAGTGAAGAAATTGATCATGGTTGGACTTTCATCCATGGCTCATGCAGTCCTTTTCCTTTCAATCTAATGCGTCGTTTGGGTAGCAGCGACATGGCCAAGGGCTATGGTTCTGATGCCGTTCGCACTCCATTGCCGTTGCTTAAGATGAATCACTTTTAATAGTACATTACGCCAAAGTCATTCTGTAAGATATTTAGACTATGAAATTCCACCAGTCTAAATGATTATAGAGGACAGTATATCTATAGCATTTTCATGTATATGTATGAATATAATGATATAAAATTGTGCTTTACAGGAGCTTTAATTATCCACTTATAGTTGATTTTATTTCCTATTTACCCTTTAGAGTCTGAACATGAGGGATAAAATTGTGTGAATGATTTGCTTTTGATCAGATTGATGAGAAAATTAGTCGAGGTGCATGTAAACTGACTCAGACATTCTAACCGTTGAACCGAAGGCTGATCCTTGAAGGCCAAAATTGTTTGATGCATGAGTGGTCCTTTATGTTACTATACTATGTACAAGTGTAAAACATGTACAAGTATGATTCATTGAAGAACTTTTAGTCATCAATGTTGAAGTTCTAAAAGTTTTATTTCCCTCGAATTATGGTTGATAGTAGATCATGTGTGTTTAAGTCGTATCAAATTAACATTTATCTAAACTTTTGAATCTGTGTAAAACTTGTGTGTATCGAGTTTGTTTATAGTTGAGTTCGTATCAAACTGTTTATTGAATGTGTTAAGCAGTTCCACCTAATTTTGACATGAACCCATTAAGATAGATTTCATATTTGACAGGATGGTACCTTGAATTGAATATGCCCAAGGTTGAGCTTGGTAATTCGAGTCGTACTCACCTAGGTCGGGAGCTCAGTCCCCTTTAGTTGCCAATGGATCTCGAGTTTAGACTTCGAGCTACCTGCATATGCCTGTCAAGGAGAGCAACATAGAAGACAGCTGGCCTTGGCCAGGCACCACCTCAATAGCAACAGTTGCTTATCCCAACATAAGAATCGCAACTGCCCCCAACACTTTCCACAACCGTTGCAGGATAGTAGTGATTGTTATAAGGAGGAGCAAAGATCACACCAAGAATCAAACAAAGCTCGGGGTCAACTATAAATAAGGGGCTTAACACCCAGTAAGACAACAAGCTATTGTAGCCTAACTTAGTACTCTATGTAAATCCCCCTTTATCAATATATTCTCCAAGAGCAAGAGACTCCTTTAAGAGTGGATTAGTCGAGCTCCCGAACTGATGAATCACTATAAACCTTTTGTTTGTTAATCTTATTCCCCCGGTCCAATACTCTATGCTCATTAATTCCTTGCTTCTGCTTTATTATGCTAGGCTTATCATCAGTTGACACCGTCTGTGGGAACGACTGTTCCTATTAAAATTCTATTGATCTTTTTCAGTAATTAATGGCTTCTATGCGCAATATAAGCAAAAAGTCAAATGAATCCCTTACGATTACAGAACCAACAAGAAGCTGCTACAGGAAGACAACATGAAAATCCACATGATTTCTTACCTAATTCAGAGGTTGATCCTCCCATGATGGATCTCCCTCTGAACAACGAACTTGAGGTCCTTTGCCTAGCTAACCAGCGTCTCCACCAGCAACATGAAGAGTTGTTGAGCCTTCTCTAACATCCCAAAGAGCACAGCCAGCCCAGGACGGTTCCCCACATGAGGAATAACAACACCTCAACCCCATAAGAGATATCACTGGAGGGGACGAGCGTAGCTAGACAGTGGACAATGTTAATCATCAAGCTCAGTGGAACGAGGACAAGGAGGAAATACAGAGTCCGACCAGGAAAACTCACAAGAATGAAATTTCCCCACATCAACAGGAAAGAAAGGAACAGTACTAGGAGCAATGCTTCAACGAGATTCAAAAAGAGCTATGTAACACCTCACCCACCACGTGTCAACATATTGTCCGCTTTGGGCCCACTGGCCCTCACGATTTTGTTCCTCCCAGGGGTCCCCCGGGAAAAGGTCTGTTGACAAGTGAGGCGAAGGGCTCACATATAAGCCCATCAACTCCCCCTTTCCAACAGATGTGGGATACCAGGACCTCACAATCCACCCCCCTTAGGGCTGCACGTCCCCGTGTAGCTCGTCAGCCCCAAGTCACGGACTACCGTTCTCCTCCTCGTGCCCGCCCACGACGAGACCAGTGCAGGGCCCCACACTCGGACCGGGCAAGGGTCAGCTCTGAGGTCCTGGTATCCCACATCGGCTGGAAAAGGGGAGTTGCTGGGCTTATATGTAAGCCCCTCGCCTCACTTGTCAACAGGCCTTTTCCTAGGGACCCTAGGAGGAACAAAACCGTGAGGGCCAGTGGGCCCAAAGCGGACAATATGTTGACACGTGGTGGGTGGGGTGTTACAAAGTTGTATCAGAGCCGACCCTTGCCCGGTCCGAGGATGGGGCCCTGCATGGGTCACGTGTGGGCGGGTAGAGGAGGAGAACGATAGTCCGTGACTCGGGCTGGCGAGCTGCACGGGGACGTGCAGCCCTAAGGGGGTGGATTGTGAGGTCCTGGTATCCCACATTGGCTGAAAAAGGGGGAGTTACTGGGCTTATATGTAAACCCCTCGCCTCACTTGTCAACAGGCATTTTCCCAGGGACCTTGGGAGGAACAAAACCGTGAGGGTCAGTGAGCCCAAAGCGGACAATATGTTGACACGTGATGGGTGGGGTGTTACAAAGTTCTGTAACACCCCACCCACCACGTGTCAACATATTGTCCGCTTTGGGTCCACTGGCCCTCACGGTTTTGTTCCTCCTAGGGGTCCCCCGGGAAAAGGCCTGTTGACAAGTGAGGCAAAAGGCTCACATATAAGCCCAGCAACTCCCCCTCTTCCAGCCGATGTGGGATACCAAGACCTCACAATCCACCCCTCTTAGGACTGCACGTCCCTGTGTAGCTCGCCAGCCCCGAGTCACGGACTACTGTTCTCCTCCTCGTGTCCGCCCACCACGAGACCTGTGCAGGGCCCCACACTCGGACAGAGCAAGGGTCGGCTCTGATACCATTCTGTAACATCCCACCCACCGCGTGTCAACATATTGTCCGCTTTGGGCCCACTGCCCCTCACGGTTTTGTTCCTCCCAGGGGTCCCCCGTGAAAAGGCCTGTTGACAAGTGAGGCGAATGGCTAACATATAAGCCCAGCAACTCCTCCTCTTCCAGCCAATGTGGGATACTAGGACCTCACAAGCTCAGCCACATGAAAGATGTTGTAAGTGGGAAAAACCCCAGGGACTATGGATGCCCTAGTCCAACAAATGGAATCTCTTTTTACTTAGTGGTGCAGCATTTCTCCCTTCCACCTAAGTTCAAGATGCCTCAGATGAAGACCTTCAATGGAACGAAGGACCTTATAGACCACCTCAACAACTATAAAAACCAAATAGAGCTACATGAATATCTACACCCCGTGCGTTGCAGAGCCTTTGCCATCACACTGAAGGGTTCAGTCTTAGTCTGGTTCAATAGGTTTACCCCAGCATCCATCTCCTCATTCAGGGAGCTCTCCATCTCATTTATGTCCCACTTTATAGGAGCTTAGACCTACCGAAAATGGAGCTATCACTTACTAAGTGTAAGGTAGGGACCCAATGAGACGCTACGAAGCTATGTTCAGAGGTTCAATTTAGAATCTCTAAAAGTAGATGTCCCTTATGAGAAATTTTCTCTCACCGCATCACGGTTGGGAGTCTAGTCGAAAGACTTGACGTTCTCCATCTCCAAGAACACACAAGCCAGTAAGGCAAAGGTATAACAGAGGTCCTTGCTAAGGCAGAGAAATATATCAATAGCGAGAAAGCTCTCATTTCCAAGACTGGGAGCTCAAATACCCACAAGAAGAAGGAGAAGATGAAGGACCGAAGTCCCAGAAAAGAAAGTAGTCGAGACAAGTCTCCATGAAGAGATAAAGATCGCTATAAAAAAAGAAGAGGAAATATTAGATATTGGCCGGGTCCTCCACCTTAGGAGTTACCACTAAGATTCGCACCTCAGTAGTTCATTCTCCTCAACGCCATGGTATCTCAGGTCATCTATGAAGTACATAATGAAAAAAAAAATAGGTGGCCACCTCGGATGAAGATAGAACCCGTAAAACGGGATGCAACGAAATACTGTGAGTATCATAGGGACCATGATCACCTAACAAATAATTGTATCCAGTTGAAAAAAATAGATAAAGTTATTGATTCAAAGGGGTAACTACGCTGATTCATAGTGAAAGACAATCAAAACTGAGTTCACCCTACTCTAGCACATCAACAGCAAGTTCCTGCACAACACCAACAACCTTTAGGAGAAATCAGAGTAATATCATGAGAATTTGCTAGAGGTGGAGAAACCAGCTCAGCCAGGAAGGCCCACGTGTGCAAAGTTTGAGCCGAAGATGTATTAGAGGTATAGGCTATGTCTAAATCACCTTAGCTGAGCATGGACATAACATTCTCGTATACAAAATTAGAAGGTTATCAGCATCCCTACGATGATCCCTTGGTGGTAAGTGATGCTCGATCCGAAATGTGTATACCCAAGTACAGGCAGTCAAGCTGTGGTAATAATTCGGTTTGAGTTCGGAGTCGAATCCACAGGTAACTGTTATTGGTATTTCAAAGTAAGCAGTAGCAGAGACTGAATGATTGTGATCCTTGTAATTTAAAGTTGTGAGGTTTAGAAATTTTCCTGAATTGAATATGGATTTCTTTCCAAGAAATTTTTTTAGACAAAATATAAGATAAGTCCAAATGAAAATAAAGTTACTCTTTAGCTTGGGGATCTGGACATGTAGTTAATCATCCGGTTTATTATATTTATGCTTGATAACTCAATTAACTCCCATGTCAACAACAAGTTAATCGGAATATAAAGATGGATTGTGAGTATTAAGCACATGATTCTGATACCTTTCTAGAAGTTTACAAGAATTGCTTGTGCCGAGACTCAACCCGTCTACAAACAAGCAAGTGTTTCTACAAGGCATCAAACCATGTCGTTAATGTACCATTCTTTAAATGAAGCACAATAATGGGGAGGATTGAAGGGTAGTCATGAGGATCTAGCCGGGGTACTAGTCTTGAAACGACGATTCTTTCTATGCAAGAGTCATTTGTGTCATAGAAAGAACCATGATTATACAAAGTACCTTAGCTTTGCTACATGCAATCAATCATCCAATAATCAAGGGATTATAGACATTCAACTTTAGAACAAAGCATAAATATAATTTCTAGATAATTTATACATGTCCTTCACCTCTTACTAAAGAGTGAATGAGGAACAACTCACTATACATGACTTTGGTAAAGTTAGAAAAGTGGGTGATTGATTAATACTCAAAAATATCATATTCTTATGCCCCGTTTTGGACTAATTGAGCTTTGGTGAAGTTTAAGTGATGATGTTTCAGGTCTTAAAGTGAACAAGGGTTCAAAGGCACCAAAAAGTACATTTACAGGCAATCACAACATTTTAAGGAACAAATTGTAGAAGCTTGGAATAAGGAAGCAACGTTCGAACGTTAAACACCGTTCGAACAGTCATGGTGAACCAGGCTAGATACTATAGTCTGTGTTGCAGGCCAGACCCAAGGCCCTGGAGATTCAAGTACTACGTTCGAACGGTCCTTAACGTTCGAACGTCCACTGGAGTAAGGACAAGATCAGACTGACTGAAGACATGGCGTGTTGCAGACTTACAGTCAGAAGGCCCAGACACTTGAGTGCCACGTTCGAACGGAAACCACCATTCAAACGCACCTGGAATTATTAGAAAGTTCAGTCAAGATTCTGCAAGGACCTAGAGAGAGAGAGATCTGTACAAAGACTTGGGGGAAGATTTTTACAGAAAACCACGTCTAGTCTGACATAATTGGCAGGCACTGATTCCTTCTGACGTTTGAACGTTAGAGAGCAAAGATAGAGAAATCGTTCGAACGCCATTCACCATTCGAACGGTATTGACAGACTGCCTGCAAAGTGGTTGGCTTTTCACTTTGACTTTGACGCCCAGCTCTATTCTTTTACCCCCTCTCCTGCCTTCTCCTTGCCTTTATATACCCTTAGTTTGTAGAGCAAAGGAGAAGGGAGAGGACTTGGCACTAAACACTTGGTAGCCAACATTTTTCATTTGTAGTTCTTCTATTTTGTCTTAGTATTGTTTCTTTGCTAGAGAGTGGGGAAGTTAAATCCCCATTTCTTTTTTTCCGTTTATGTTTACATCTTTTATTTACATTTAGTCTTTACGTTTATGTTCTTGATTTACATTTAGTCTTTACATTTATGTCTTTATTTACGTCTAGTCTTTACATTTATGCTTTTACATACACGCTTTTAATTATGTCTTGCACTTTCATTATTTGAGCTCCCTTCTTACTTAGAAGAGTGAAACTCTTCCACTTTTCTAAAGCTTTACAAAAGTTGTGAAGGGTGGAACGTGATTCACTCATTCTTTGTTGAAGATTAGCTCCTCGTTATATGTACTTTTGTTTTGTGGAGTCCTCTACTTAGAGGGATGAGCATCACTCACTTTTCTAGCTTTACCAAAGCTATGAAGAGTGAGTAGTTTCTCATTTACTCTTTAGTAAGAGGTGAAGGGCATGTATTGATTATCCGGAGGTTATATTATGTTTCGTTCCAATGCTTAACGCTCATATCCCCTTGTTTATTGGATGATTGATTACATCTAGCAAAGCTAAGGTACTTTGTATAATTGATAGTCTTTCTATGACACGGATGACTATTGCATAGAAAGACTCTTCGTTTCAAGGCAAGTACCCCGGCTAGATTTTCATGACTACCCTTTAATCATCCCAATTATCAAGCTTAATTTAAAAGGATGAAATATTAAAGCCATGGTTGGATGTCATGAAGAAATACTTGCTTGTTTGTACGCGCGACAACTCTTGGTACAAATAATTCTTGTAAACTTCTAGTAAGACATCGAAACCATGACCTTAATTGGCCATCTTTATCTTCCGATTGACTCGCCGTTGACACGGGAGTTAATTGAGTTATTAAGCAAAAATATAATATTTCGGATAATTGACCACATGTCTCAATCCTCGAACTAAAGAGTGACTTCTCCGCCATTTGAATCAATCTAATATTTTTTCTAGAAAATTTCTTGGAAAGAATTTAATATTCTGTTCAAGGAATTCACCCACATCTCACAATCCTAAAATCTCAAAGGTTACGATCAATTGGTCTCCTTAACCGATTACTTTGAAACATCAGTACTACTAGTTCCCTGTGGATTCGACTCCGGACTCAAGCCGGATTATTACTACCACTTGATCGCCTGCACTTGGGTGTACATATTTCAGATCAAGTCAAGTTTTTGGCGCCGTTGCCGGGGAACCTTGTAAAAGTGTTTTACAGGTAAAAGGTGAAAATACCTTTTCCTTTTGTATATATTCTTCTGTTTACTGTAAATAATTTGTTCTTGTTCCCATTTAATTTATGTCTGAGAACGATCCTCACTATAAAAATTTGTCGGCAGAATCTTCTGGGTCTGTGAACTAATCTGAACCAAATTCACCAAAATCAATAGCAGACTCTTGTGAGAGTATTATGGCAAATATTGATAGAAATGGAGAGGTTCCCATGAGGGAAGATGAGGTGTCTAACATTCGAGCTTTAAGGGATTATCTAAATCCCACGAGAAATAGTATCCCCTCATGTTTTGTATTTCCTCCAGATGCACCCCATTTACAGTTATGCCGGGGATTGCACAGTTATTGTCGATTTTCCATGGATTAGATACTAAGAATCCATATTTACATATGAAAGACTTTGAAGAAGTGTGTGGAACATTTCAAGACAATTCTAAACTTGCCAAGATGAAACTTTTTCCTTTCTCTCTAAAGGATAAAGCTAAACAATGGCTAAATTATTTAAAAGCTTTTTCCATGCCCAATAGGCAGACTTTCCACAATGAATTTTTTAGAAAAAATTTTCCCTTACACCGGACTAACACGCTCAAAAAGAAAATCATGAATTTTTTGGTGAAAGAAGGGGAAAATTTTTACCAAAGTTGGGAAAGATTTAAAAAACTACTCGAAGCTTGTCCACACCATGCTTTTGAAAATTGAACTCTAGTAGGATTCTTCTATGACTCCTTACCCACTAGACTACATCAGTTTGTCGAAATGATGGCCCAAGGAGAATTTATGGGTAAAAGTTCGAAGGAGGCATTCTATTTCTTTGACACTATATCTGATAGTTCTCAGAAGTGGGACTCAGTCTCCCCCACCACTAGTGAAACTAGACCATCCACTTCCCAAGGAGGAAAGTATATCTTGAAAGAAGATGATGACCTGAGAGCAAAAATGTCCACTTTATCTCGAAAGCTTGAAGCTTTAGAGATGAAAAAAATTCATCAAGTTGAATTGGGCCCTTCCACAAAACAAGTGTGTAGAATTTGTGCGTTGACAAGACATCCTACTAGGGAATGTCCTACTATCCCTGCATTCAAAGAAGTCTTGTTGGAATAATCAAATGCAATTTTCAATTTCAACAAGCCTTACAACAACCCATACTTTGAAACATACAATTCAGGGTGGCAAAATCATCTGAACTTTAGTTGGAGGAACTCACAACCAATTCCCATGAACCAATCCCAAAATTCTCAACCACCACCTCAAGGACCTCCTGCATATCAACCATACCAACCACCACACAAGAGGAACCTTGAAGATACACTGAACCAGTTCATACAAGCTCAAATGAACTTCAATGCACAGACCACGCAATCCTTCGAAGATCTTAAAAGCCACATTCAAAGGCTAACCCAATCCATGAGCACACAAGAAAAGGGAAAATTTCCTGCCCAACCAAAACCTCCACAAGATCAAGCTCAAGTTGTCACTACACTGAGAAGTGGCAAAGAGATTGACAAAACTGTTATGGACATATTATTTTCAAAGTCAAAACCTGAGTCAATCCCAATCAACTCAACAGTTGAGCCTGAACTTATGGGTGGAAAGGAGCCCGAGCCTGTAATAGAGCAAGAACCAGAACCTTTTAAGGAAGAGGAACCTTCACATCCAATTTTTGCTCCTTTCTCGCATAGACTCAAGGCTATCCAAAAGATGAACCAACAACCTAAAATTTACGAGCTTTTCAAGCAAGTAAAAATCAACATCCCACTTATGGATGCAATCCAACAAGTACCATCTTATGCCAAGTTTCTAAAAGACTTGTGCACAGTCAAGAGAAGCCAGAATGTCCAGAAAAGAGCCTTCTTAACTGAACAAGCCAGTGCCTTGCTACAATGCAAAACACCTCCAAAATACAAGGACCCTGGATATCCAACTGTCTCATGTGTCATTGGAGATTTCAAAATAGAACAAGCACTGTTAGATCTTGGGGCTAGTGTAAATTTGCTACCTTACTCTGTCTACCAACAGTTGGGTCCGGGTGAACTCAAACCCACTAGTGTCACACTCCAGTTAGTGGACAGATCTGTTAAAATTCCTAGGGGTATTGTGGAAGATGTACTTGTCCACGTGGATAATTTTATCTTCCCAGTAGACTTCACTGTTCTAGATACTCAACCAGCATTACATTCAGAGAATCAAATTCCTGTCATCCTTGGTCGGCCCTTCCTAGCAACTTCTAATGCACTAATCAATTGCAGGAATGGAGTCATGAAATTAACATTTGGGGATCTAACCCTTGAACTAAATATTTTCAATATTGCTAAACACCTAGGAGAGGATGAGGACGAAGGGGAAATAAACTCCATTGAATTGTCGATACAAGAACATCTAAGTAACACGTTCTGTGAAACTTTGACCGACTCACCTCTAATTGAGTCTGACTCAGCTGAGTCAAAGCCACAAAGTAGCCTTACTCATACTGTTGAGACATGGTCACCCAAATTCGAGGAACTTTCACCAAATAGCACAAAGCCAATCTCTTCAAGTGACGAGCCACCTAAGCCTGAATTGAAACATCTCCCATCCGACCTCAAGTATGCATTTCTAGGAGAAAACATGTCATACCCAGTGGTAATCTCATCTAAGCTCACAGACCTGCATGAGTCTAAACTGATTGAAGTTCTTAAAAGACATAAAAGTACCATTGGGTGGACTATCTTTGACTTGAAAGGTATAAGTCTGTTAGTCTGCAATCATGCAATATATCTTGAAGAGGACTCAAAACCCTCCAGTCAAATGCAGAGACGACTTAACCCTCACATGAAGGAAGTCGTGAGAACGGAGGTACTCAAAGTCTTAGATGTAGAAATAATCTTTTCCATCTCCGATAGCAAGTGGGTAAGTCCAACCCAAGTTGTACCCAAAAAGTCTGGGGTTACAGTGGTAAAAAATGATGTCAATGAACTAGTGCCAACTCGAGTCGTCACAAGATGGCGAATGTGCATTGATTACCGAAAATTGAATTTGGTAACTAAAAAAGACCATTTTCCCTCCCATTCCTTGATCAAGTTCTAGAAAGAATTGCAGGTCATGAATTTTACTGTTAATGGGTATTCCGGGTATAATCAAATTGAGATTGCCTTAGATGATCAGGAGAAAACTACATTCACGTGTCCCTTTGGCACCTTTGCATTTAAAAGAATGCCTTTTGGACTTTGAAAATCTCCTGTAACATTTCAAAGGTGCATGCTAAATTTGTTTAGTGACATGGTTGAAAAATGTTTGGAAATATTTATGGACGATTTCTCTGTCTATGGAGACTCATTTGATCTATGTCTGGCAAACTTAGACAAAGTTTTAATAAGGTGTAAAGAAGCTAATTTGGTGCTTAATTGGAAAAAATATCATTTAATGGTAACACAAGGCATTGTCTTAGGTCACATTGTGTCGTTTGAGGGCATGAAAGTTGACAAGGAAAAAATTGATCTAATTGAAAATTTACCAGCACCCAAGACTGTAAAGGATGTCCGATCATTTCTGGGACATGTAGGTTTTTACAGGAGATTCATAAAAAACTTCAGTACTATAGCCAAACCCATGTGTCATCTCCTAAGTCAGGATGTAACCTTTGACTGGAATGAAGCTTGCCAGGAAGCTTTCGAGAAGCTAAAGGGCATGCTAATTTCTGACCCAATAATGCAACCCCCTGACTGGACTCTACCCTTTGAACTAATGTGTGATGCAAGTGATTATGCTGTAGGTTCTGTATTGGGGCAAAGAAAAGATAAGAAACCCCATATAATTTACTATGCAAGCAAAACTTTGAATGATGCTCAAATGAATTATTCAACAACTGAAAAAGAATTGCTTGCTGTAGTTTTTGCTTTGAAAAAGTTTCGTTCTTATCTGGTTAGTTCTTCTGTTACTGTTTTCACTGACCATGCAGCCTTAAAATTCTTGCTCACAAAGAAAGATGCCAAACCAAGGCCCTTAAGATGGATACTCTTGCTTCAAGAGTTTAATCTTGTCATTAAAGATAAGAAAGGGGTCGAAAATGTGGTGGCAGAACATCTGTCTAGATTAACTTATGAATTCCATAAGGATGGACTGCCAATCAATAAGAAATTCCCTCGTAAACAACTATTCATAATTGATGAAACCCCATGGTATGCAGGCATTGCTAATTTCCTAGCTACTGGAACACTTCCTCCGTCATTCATTGCCATAGACAAAAAAAAAAATTTGAGGGAGGTTCGTAACTTCTTTTGGAAAGATCCTTATGTATTCAAATATTGTAAGAATCAAATCATAAGATGTTGCATCCCAGGAAAGCAAACAGGTAATATCATTTTGTCATTCTGAAGCATGTGGTGGCCACTTTTCATCAAGAAAAACCGCTGCAAAAATCCTGCAGTGTTGTTTTTATTGGTCTACACTTTTTAAAAACGTCCACGCCTTTTGTTTAACATGTGATAGATGCCAAAGATTAGAAAATATTTCAAAAAGAAACATGATGCCCTTAAACCCAATTCTGGTGATTGAAATTTTTGACTATTGGGGCATCGATTTTATGAGACCATTCCCACCTTTCTTTGGCTATCTATACATTTTAGTGGTAGTAGACTATGTATCCAAATGGGTTGAGACAATTCCATGCCGAAATAATGACCACCAAACGGTAATAAGATTTTTAAAAGAAAATATTTTGTCACGATTTAAAATTTCAAAAGCAATCATAAGTTATGGGGGTTCTCATTTTTGCAATCGTCTCTTCTGGAATTTGATGAAAAAGTATCTAATTTTTCACAAAGTTGCAATCCCTTATCACCCACAGACTAGTGGATAGGCCAAATTAGCTAATCGGGAGATTAAATTAATTTTAGAAAAAAACGATAAACTCAGATCACAAAGATTGGTCGTCAAGACTGACTGATGCACTCTGGGCATATCATACTGTTTTTAAAACAATTTTGGGCATGTCTCCTTATCGATTAGTCTATGAAAAACCATGTCACCTACCTGTGAAATTGGAACATAGGGCATACTGGATCATTAAATCAATTAATTTTGACCTGGACAAGGCAGGACTTTCAAGAAAACTTCAGATAAATGAATTGGAAGAATTGAGAAATGAAGCTTATGAAAATACTAAAATTGCAAAGAACAGGATCAAAGTTTTCCATGACAAGAACATTGTATGGAAATCTTTTGAACTGTACCAGAAGGCCTTGTTGCTTAATTTGAGACTACGCCTCTTTCCTAGTAAGTTAAAATCAAGATGGACTGGACCTTACACTATCCAAAAAGTGTTTGATCATGGAGCAATAGAAGAGGAAAACCCATCAAACGGTAATATCTTTACTGTTAATGGTCAGAGGTTGAAACCATTTTTGGAGGACTTTGTTAAAAAGGTAGAAACCATTAACTTAATGGACCCCAAATATCCCTCCAAGAATCACGCCTGTCGACACTCAAAAGGATCGGATCAGGTACAAACCGGACCCGAGGAGACACCATCATGAGACCCCCACCATTTTTTTCTTCTAACTTTCCCAACGATCTCCATTGAGTCCCCCACCACTGCCTTTTTCTCTTTCCCTCTTCTTTTTATTCTGCCTCTTCTTCCTTGCTTTCTGTTTTACTTCGTTCTTTCTTCTCCTTCTTAATTCTCTTCCCTCTTTGTCTGCGACACCGACCATAACCAAGCGAAATCATGTCCATGTACCCAGGAAAGCAGATCCCTATTCTGATGTTGTACATTGTTTTACTCCAGTTGTGTATGGGTATATTGCTACTTTTTGCAATCACATACAAACCTTACAAGCTTAACCTAGGCCAAGATTTGAACAGAAAGGATTAATGGTTGCATTTGGATTTGTAGGTATCTGAAGAAGCACGGGTCACTGCAATTCAACCTCATTTCCAAGAAACATATAGGTAAAATCAAAACATTGGGGACAATGTTCAGTTCAGGTTTGGGGGTATGAGAACTTGTAATTCATATTTTGCTTGTGTTTTGTTTTTGTACCCGTGCCATAAAATTTTTAAATTTTTGTTGTTGTTGTCTTGCTATATCTGTGGGTCAGTTTAAATTGTCTTTGTGACTGGCAGACGTTAAAGAACCAGATAGTGAGTCTAGGAATCATGGATGTTAAACTTTTTTGGTTTAGTCTAGGAGCTCTACGCAATTTTTCACCAGATGTGCATAATGTGATCATGAGAAAAGCAAGACTGGTAAGAAAAAATGAGATCCAAAAGCAGCAAGCAAAACCCCTCTGTGGCAGAAGCACTTTTGCTAAATGCCGACGTGCCAAGAGACTTAGTGCCTGTAAATAGCGTGGCCCGGTATTTCATGATAAAATATACAATTATTGTTCTGAACCGATCTCTGGTAGCGCACTCGATCGATTAGACTGGATAGGGAATGGACAGAGTAAGGATTATTCTGACATGCCATCCTATTCCGGTGTTATGCTTAACCGGTTTGTGCGATAAGAGATTGGAAGAGTCACTGGTAGTTCAAGCTGCACATAAGATGACTCGAATTAAGATTGCATCTTGATAAGCTGTGGAAAAAAATGTGTTTTGAGGAATGAAAGCCAATGGTCCGAATTTTGGTAAATTGTGTGAAATTCTTGTGCATATTTTTCTGTTTTGTTTACTGCAATGAAAATATGAGCCAAGTAAGGAATGTCTCAAAATGCCAACCTCAAGCGTGGGTGGGGATTTATCCTGAGACGCCATGATTTTTTATTTGTGTATTTTGTTTTCTCTGATTGTGTGTAGTGTAACAGAGAAAAAATTTATTTTTTGATTTACCGTTCGAACGTTAGTTACGTTCGAACGGTTGCTGCTCGCAGTACTTTGCATCTGATGAACTCTCTGCTGAAAACACTGTTAGAAACACAAAGTACTGGGAGCTAGCACCGTTCGAACGACAGTTTAAATTCTTCACCTCACATTCGAACGTTTCCATTGTTCGAACGGTGCGACGCGAACAATAAAAACCTGGTCGTCTTTTTCATTTCAGAAAGTCCCAAATCTCTCTGAAACTTTCAAAACCCTAGAGCCACCCTTCACCCCACAAACCTTAATCCACCCTCAGACCACAAGAAAACCTAAAATTGATCCTCCATAACACTTCCCCACACCAAAACCATAAATCCCGCACCAAGAACCCTAAGTTTCAGAAGCCTTTCAGCCCTCCCTCAAGCTCCCCAACGTTCGAACGCCATGCCTCGGATGAAGATTCCTGCTAAAAGCAAACCACCAGTGAACTAAGAACCCAACTAGATTGAGGAGGTGATCCAAGATAGACAAGGCAAGGAGAAGAGAAAGAGGTACGACTATTCCAGGTTTCCAAACGCTCTGAAAGCAGAAAGATATGAAAATTTCTTTAGAAATCAAGCTGTGGTGTGCGAGAGAGACATTATAGTCTCTGATTTTGCTGAGTTGGGTCTGCTGGAAGAGGTGGAGAAGAGAGAATGGGGGTTGCATTTGAAGAATGGGGGGATGGCCATTGTTGATTTGGTACAGGAGTTTTACTCCAATGCCGAGATCATCAATGGCACTATACGGACCTATGTATGAGGAAACCACATCGAGGTGGATGAGGCGTACCTCAAGGAGATTAGACCTGAATTGCCTCGGGTGGAAAACCCCATTTACCCCCCAAAGAAAAATGTTGAGCTGGATAGGGTAGGAAGGGAGTTGACTGGGGATGCGGAATTTTCATGGGGAGGAAGGGATTTTTTAAAACAAGGGGAATTGATTGACAAATATAGAATGCTCAATTTAATTGCGGTCTGCAATTTAGCCCATCTATAAAGAAAAAATGAGATTTTTCCAGAAATGGCTCTCATTCTCTATGTTATAGGGAGAGGACAAAGCATTGACCTCCCTTCTCTCATCCTAAATGAAATCTAGAAAGGATGCAACGTGAAGAAAAGTGCTTTACCTTTTGGTACTTTGGTGACAGAGATTTTTCTAGAGAATGGAGAATGGGAGAGGCCCGATATGGAGATACAGTTGCCAATGAGAAAACTTGACAAGGGTTCATTCAAGAGAAGCAAGGGGCATAGTGAACCCTCAGCAAGAAGGCTAGAAATGCCACCAGCTTAAGGAGGGGATGAAGTACAAAAAGAGCTAGACCGAGAGGAAGAAAGGGAGTTAGAGAGAGAGATGGAGGAGGAGAGAGCACAGCTGATTAGGCAGCACCTAGCTCTAGCACCCGGAGGTCCATTAGGGAGATGATGATTGGGATTGAGACCAATCAAGCTGTGATTCTATGACAGCAAGCTGAGATCTTCAAACAACAGGAGGAGATTCTTAGCTATCTTAAGGGTGGAGCTAGGAGAGATTGAGAGGAGATTCATGTGTTGTTGTTTACTTTTCTTTTGTTTAAGTTTGTTTGTGTGTTTTCTTAGATAGTTTCAAGTCTTATGTTGTTTTTCTATTGCTTCTTTTGGATAAATTGGATCATCAATGATTGATGTACCGAATGATCATATTACATGAATGGAATGATTCAGTTTATCATTTTTATCTGGTTAAAAGTTTTTGTAAAATTGGCATTTTAGCAATTCTTGTTGATAAAAACACATGTGGATTTTGAGATTGCTTGTTAAAGTAACTAATCACATGATCCATTTGACACAAATCTTGGCAATCTTAACCTTAGGTCACAACTCTGTTAACTGATATTATTTTTATGCTTACATTATCAAATGAACATTAGTATTTGTTGTTCTCAAAGTATACAGTGATCAAACTCGAAAATGAAATCGGTATATAACCAACATTCCCTGGAAAACCTGACATGATTAGTGGAGACTACAAAGGATATCATGGTAAGTTTTGAACCTTGCGATGCTTCAGAGAGAACACCAACATTTGCTCAAAGAAAGTTTTTCTTTCATCACCTATCTTTCAATAATCTCATTAATTTTGTTTTGATTGATACAACTAATGTGATCTATTGACATATCCTGGAATAAATACAGGCAAGACGACACATGCGTATGCACATACTTGAGAAAGGATCTTAGGCCATCTTTGGATCAAATTTGAGCCTCAACCAATCCTTTCACAAAAGTATGACCCTAGTCAGCCATGATTGAGCCATCAAAGTATAAATTCTTTTCCAAAAAAGCCCATGTCATGACCAAGCTACAAGGAAAAATAATTGACCTACCTTGCTATCTAATTTTCTTACACCCTCGTATAAATATGAAGGATACAAGAAAAGCAAGGAAACTAGAAAAGGTACTGGAGGCTACGGGTCCAAGAAAAGAAAAGCGGTGAAAACAACCGAAAAAGAAAAAAAGAAAAAAAAGAAAAAAAAAGAGGTAAAGAAACAGGGAATTGCCAAGAAAGTGAAAAATGGGAAAAATGAAGGAAATAAATCCCATTCCCAAAAGAAATATCGAAAAGCCATCCAGAGGTGTGCTAAAGTGCATAAAAGAGATAGCATTTTTGAGACTCCATTGACGTCATTTCGCTAGCAACTGAATCTTTTGCTTAGAGCATCCCTATGAGAGATTTGGGAAGTCAAAACTATCCATGAAGGGTGATTAAAGTGGAATGTTTGTTATGCACCAATTCTTATTTCTCGAATGATCATCGTACTACAAAGGAAATTTCAAATGCTAATGTGTCAAAAACTGATTTTTGCATAGGGATAATACCGATGGTGAAGAGCATGCAGACCTTAATGTCAAAATTAAGGGATGAGTGTCTCAATGACCATGATGATAATTTACTTTAATCAGCAATCTCACAGTTACATTTGTTCGACCGAAGTTTGTGGGTAGCTTCATTGAAAACCCTCACGAGATAACACTCGTCCTCTAGAGTAAACCTAGAGGCTTAACGACTTATTGTATAAGCTAAATACAATCGGATAACTGACGAAAAAGGTGTTAGAAATAGATTTACATTTTAATTGTTGTATTACTAGGGACTAGCAATATCTAGGTTGGGGTATGTGATTAATACTCAAAAATAGCATATTCTTATGCCCTGTTTTGGACTAATTGAGCTTTGGTGGAGTTTAAGTGATGATGTTTCAGGTCTTAAAGGGAACAAGGGTTCAAAGGCACCAAAAAGTACCTTTGCAGGCAATCACAGCATTTTAAGGAATAAATTGTAGAAGCTTAGAATAAGGAAGCAACGCTCAAACGTTAAACACCGTTCGAACGGTCGTGGTGAACTAGGCAAGATACTATAATCTATGTTGCAGGCAAGATCCAAGGCCCTGGAGATTCAAGTACTACGTTAGAACGGTCCTTAACGTTCGAACGTCCACTGGAGCAAGGACAAGATCAGACTGACTGAAGACATGGTGTGTTGCAGACTTACAGTCAGAAGGCCCAGGCACTTGAGTGCCACGTTCGAACGGAAACCACCGTTCGAACGCCCCTGGGATTATTGAAAAGTTCAGTCAAGATTCTGCAAGGACCTGGAGAGAGAGATCTGCACAAAGACTTGGAGGAAGATTTTTACAGAAAACCACGTGTAGTCTGACATAACTAGCAGGCACTGATTCCTTATGACGTTTGAACGTTAGAGAGCAAAGACAGAGAAATCGTTCGAACGCCATTTACCGTTCGAACGGTATTAACAGACGCCCTGCAGAGTGGTTAGCTTTTCACTTTGACTTTGACGCCCAACTCTATTCTTTTACCCCCTCTCCTGCCTTCTCCTCGCCTATATATACCCTTAGTTTGTAGAGCAAAGGAGAAGGGAGAAGACTTGGCACTAAACACTTGGTAGCCAACATTTCCCATTTGTAGTTCTTCTATTTTGTCTTAGTATTGTTTCTTTGCTAGAGAGTGGGGAAGTTAAATCCCCATTCCTTTTCTTTCCATTTATGTTTACATTTATGATTGGCACTCAATTATAACATTTTATTGTGCTTTTTCTGGACTAATTATACTTTGATGGAGTTCAAATGATGATGTTTCAGGTGCTAAAGTGAGAAAAAGGGTCAAGGACAATAAATATAACATTTAAAGTGTAACTGCAGCATTTGATCAACAAAGGAAAAATTTGAGGACAACAAGGACGTTCGAACGGTGATCAACGTTCGAACGCTCCCTCTGAACCAGGAAGATGAGGCAAAGACGTGTTGCAGACCTTGTAGATTAAAGCCTAACGTTCGAACACCAAGCCTCGTTCGAACGCAGCATCACGTTCGAACAACTATCCCACGTTCGAACGACACTGGAAACACTAACACGATCAGGCTGACTGGAAGACTTCACGTGTGCAGACTCCCAAGCTAGAAGAAAGACCCTCAAGCACATAGGTGCCATGATCGACCAAATCTGGAGTGCTGAAGACTCTGATAGCTGCAGAGAGTGGGTGAATGAATGGCCTAACAAAGGACTCCAGCCCACGTGAAGCCTGAAAATCAACACAGACATACAGGCAAAACAGCCTTCACGTTCGAACGGAAGAGACCGTTCGAACGGTTCCCACGGACAGACAGCAGATTTCCTGATTCTTTGTCTGAACTTCAGATTTTCTCTTTGACTCGTCCAGCACTGTTCTTTCACCCCTCCCTTGCTCTTCTCTGCCTATATATACTCCCCTTTTGGGAGCCTTTAGACACACTTTTGGGGAGAGAGATCAAGAGCTCTCCTCTTGAAGAATATTTAGTCTTTATACGTATTTTTAGTGTTTCATTCAAGTATTTACTTTCTAGTTCTTTTAATTCAAGTCTTTACATTCCAGCTCTTTCAATTCAAGTATTTATTTCAGTTGGGAAGTTTAATTCCCTACTGGTCTTCATCTTTATTATAGTTGGGAAGTTTAATTCCCTACTTGTATAGTTAAATTCATGCACTTTATGTTCTTGTCGTTACATTGATGCTCTTACTTTCTTGCTTTCAATTAAGTCTTGCACCTTTATTATTTGAGCTCATCTTCTTCTTAGAGGAGTGAAACTCTTCCACTTTTCTAGAGCTTTCCCAAAGCCAAGAACGGTGGAACGCGATTCACTCATTCTTTGTTGAAGATCTAGCTTTCTTTTACTTTCTTTCACTTCCATTGCTTGAGCATCTTCTTCTTAGAGGAGTGAAACTCTTCCACTTTTCTAGAGCTTTCCCCAAAGCCAAGAAAGGTGGAACGCGATTCACTCATTCTTCGTTGAAGATCAACTTCGTAGTTTCTCTACTTGGAGGGATGAGTACCATTCATTTTTTTAGCTTTACCCAAGCCATGAAGAGTGAGTAGTCCTCATTCACTCTTTAGGGAGAGGTGAAAAATATGTAATGACCATCCGGATATTATACTTGTGCATTACTTTCACACTTCAAGGCTTTATTTACTTGCTTAGTGGGAGATGAAATGAGTTAAGCAAAGTTAGGGTAACTTGCACAACCAAAGGATATTTCTATGATCCGGATAACTCCTACATAGAAAGATCCGTTGGTTCAAGGCAAATACCCTAGCTAATTTTTTGTGTAATCAATGGGTATTCCTATGGTAAATGGATGACTCCTTCTAGAAAGATTCATTGATTCAAAGCAAAGAATCCCGGCTAGTATTCTGTATAACCAAGGGATCTTTTCTATGGTAAATGGATGACTCCTTCTAGAAAGATCTATTGTGTGAGACAAATACTTCGGGATAGAACTTCAAGATAAACCCCTCAATTTTCACCACCATTGCACTTCATAAAAAAGGATGAAGCTTTAACCCAGTCTATCCTTATCTTCCGATTAACTCACTGTTGACACGGGAGTTAGTTGAGTTATAAAAGCACAAGTGTAATACGCCAGATGACTCATTACATATCCTGAACCTCGAACTAAGGAGTGAATTTAGTTATATTGAAATCGTATATTTTGTCTAGAAAATCTTTTGAAAAGAATTTAATATTCTGTTTAAGAAACCATCTACCTCTCACAAAAACTCAAAAAGGTTACAATCAATCGGTCTTCATCACAGCTTACTTTGAAAACACCACGACATATTCCCTGTGGATTCGACTCCGGACTCAAACCGGATTATTACTATAACTTGACCACCTGCACTTGGGTGTACACATTTCGGATCAAGTCAATTTACATTTACTTAAGAGTTGTAATTCCTTTATTTACATTTAGTCTTTACGTTTATGTTCTTGATTTACATTTAGTCTTTATTTACGTCTAGTCTTTACATTTATGCTTTTACATACACGCTTTTAATTATGTCTTGTACTTTCATTATTTGAGCTCCCTTCTTGCTTAGAAGAGTGAAACTCTTCTACTTTTCTCAAGCTTTACCAAAGTTGTGAAGGGTGGAACGTTATTCACTCATTCTTTGTTGAAGATTAGCTCCTCGTTACATGTACTTTTGTTTTGTGGAGTCCTATACTTAGAGGGATGAGCATCACTCACTTTTCTAGCTTTACCAAAGCTATGAAGAGTGAGTAGTTTCTCATTCACTCTTTAGTAAGAGGTGAAAGGCATGTATTGATTATCCGGAGGTTATATTATGTTTCGTTCCAATGCTTAACGCTCATATCCCCTTGTTTATTGGATGATTGATTGCACCTAGCAAAGCTAAGGTACTTTGTATAATCGATAGTCTTTCTATGGCACAGATGACTCTTGCATTGAAAGACTCTTCGTTTCAAGGCAAGTACCCCGACTAGATCTTCATGACTACCCTTTAATCATCCTCATTATCAAGCTTCATTTAAAATGATGAACTATTAAAGCCATGGTTGGATGTCATGAAGAAATACTTGCTTGTTTATACGTGCGATAACTCTCGGTACAAATAATTCTTGTAAACTTCTAGTAAGACATCCAAACCATGACCTTAATAGGCCATCTTTATCTTCCGATTGACTCGCCGTTGACACGAGAGTTAATTGAGTTATTAAGCAAAAATATTATATTCCAGATAATTGACCACATGTCTCGATCCTCGAACTAAAAAGTGACTTCTCCGCCATTTGAATCAATCTTATATTTTGTCTAAAAAATTTCTTGGAAAGAATTTAATATTCTGTTCAAGGAATTCACCCACATCTCACAATCCTAAAATCTCAACGGTTACGATCAATTGGTCTCCTTAACCGACTACTTTGAAACATCAATATTACTAGTTCCCTATGGATTCGACTCCGGACTCAAACCGGATTATTACTATCACTTGAACGCATACACTTGGGTGTACACATTTCGGATCAAGTCAGTGATGCTTATCCCTCCAAGTAGAGAACATACAAAATAAAAGAACAACAACCAAGGAGCCAATCTTCAACGAATAACGAGTGAATCACGTTCCACCTTTCATGGCTTTGGCAAAGCTCTCGAAAAGTGGAAGAGTTTCACTTGTCTAAGAAAGAAGGATGCTCAAGCAATGGAAGTGAAAGAGACTAACAAATGGAAGTAGTAGAAAGCTAGTTACTTTTGGAGGGTTTCAACCACAACCAAAAGATAAGCTATCTTTCTTGATACTTGTGAACAAAAGCAAATACAACTACAAGGGGAGTATAAGCCTCCATCATGGTTGCTACAACATGAATGTAAAAGCTAGATAACGAGAAGATTAAAGATCCAACTACAAGGGGAGTGTAAGTAAAGGAAGATAGTTGGTATACAAAGTGCAAATGCAAGTAAAGAAAGCTTCATATAAACATAAAACAAGTACAAATATGGAGAGATGTTGGTCAAAGGCCAAACTTATCTTCCAAAAACTACTCAATTTCTAAGAGAAAATTTGCACACTAAAAGCTCCCCAAATGGGAGTATTTATAGGCAAGGAATGAGAGGGGGGAAGATAAGAGATGATGGACAAATAGTATTTACCGCCCAAGTCACAGTGAAAGCCAACAACTCTGAAAGTCTGTGGAGAACGTTCGAACGTTAGTTAGCATTCGAACGTTGTTCCTGTTTTTGCCTTATGAACGTCTGAACGTTGTCTTGCGTTCGAATGTTTTCTTCTGTCTTTGCTTTATGGGCGTTCAAATGCCAGATGGGGTCTGATCTTTTTCACTCAAGTGGTCTTCTGTCTGATCTTTTTTTTTTTTTTCACTCTAGTGGTATTCTGTGAAGTTCATTTCCACACTCTATGTAGCAAGCTGGTCTTCAAATGCTTCCAAGGGACGTTCGAACGTGGTACTTAAGTACTTTAGGTTCTTCTTGACTACAACATGACATGTCTGAGTAACTGAGAGGCAGTCTGGTCTTGTTAGTGCTCCAGTGGACGTTCGAACGTTAGTTGGCCTTGGTTCTTGTTTGCAATCATACTCTATCCCAGCAATCTAGTTTTCACGTGGTTTAGTTTGACGTTCGAACGTGAGTTGGAATTCAAACATATTTGACTTGGTCCAAGCTTTTCCAATTTTGTCACTTATTATGTTGGTGTGCATCATAGTGTGATATTTGTTAACTTTGAGCCCTTGTTCACTTTAAGACCTCAAATGTCATTACTTACACTCCATCAAAGTACAATTAGTCTGAAAAAGTCATAATAAAATGCTACTTTTAAGCACTAATCAGTAAAGGCTATCATCGCCAATTAAACTGTCCACTAGATTCTAATTGACAATGGGTGCTCTGCAAACATCATCTTCACATCCTCCTAAGATGGACATAGGCAGAGACAAGCTCGAGCCAGTGAGGACTCACATGCTTGGATTCTTGGGATAGAAGGTTCTACCCCTAGGCTCAATCTAACTTCTTGTCACAACGGGAGACTCAACTTGCCAATCCACCACCATAGTAAGATTCCTGGTAATTAACATCCCTTAAGTGTATAACGTTCTTTTTGGGAGGCCTTCCTTCAACACCATGAGGGTCATTCCTTCTTCCTACCACCTCGTAATGAAGTTTTCTACTGAGAATAGCATTGAAATGGTCCGAGGAAACCAACGAGTAGCACGAGAGCGCTACATGGCATCTATGAATAAAAGAGCGGTCAAGACCATACAACTGGATGAGCTTGACATGAGAGATAAGCTGGAAACAAGGCCTACGCCTTCAGAAGAGCTAGAACCTATGTACCTGGAAGAAGACCCAAAACATTTGGTGTTCGTATGGTAAAAAATGCTCAAAGAAGTTAAGGTCCTCCTTATTTAGTTTCTGAAAAAGAATATGGAGGTATTCAAATGCAAGTAGGAGGACATACAGGGGATTGACCCCTCCATTATCATGCACATGCTTAGTGTGAATCCAGCCTTCAAGCCCATCAAGAAGAAATGAAGGAGCTTCACCCTAGAGTGCAAAAAAGTGATCAACGAAGAAGTCTCCAAGCTCCTACATGCTAAGGCCATCAGGGAGGTGGATTATCCGAACTACCTAGCCAACGCAGTCCTCGTCAAAAATTCTAATGGCAAGTGGTGCCTCTACATGGACTTCATCGATCAAAATTGCATCTACCCCAAAGACATTTTCCCATTTCCCATAATTGATTTGATAATGAATGCCACAGCAGAGCCTAAGCTGCTAAGTTTTATGGATGCCTTTTCATGATACAACCAGATTAGGATGGACCTAGATGATTAGGAAAAAACATCCTTCGTAACTAAGTAAGGAACATATTGCTATCAGGTCATGCCATTTGGACTAAAGAACATTGGAGCCACATACTAGCGATTGGGGAATCGTATGTTCTAGAAGCAGATCAGGGCATCTATGGAGGTTTACATCGATGACATGCTGGTGAAGTCATTAAAAGCTAAGCTCCATATCAAACACCTCGAAGAATCTTTCCAGATCCTCAAGAAGTACCAGATGAAGCTTAACCCAACCAAATGCGCTTTCGGGGTCTCTACTAGAAAATTTCTAGGTTTTATAGTCAATAGCCGAGGAATTGAGGCTAACCTAGAGAAGGTCAGAGTCGTAATAGACATGCAACCACCCTCAAAAGCGAGAGAGATTCAACATCCAACGGGGAGGATAGCAGTCTTAAGTTTTTTTGTCTCCGGGTTAAGCAACAAGTGTCAACCTTTTTTCTAAATCTTGAAAAAAATGTTTCAGTGGGATGCACAGTGCGAGGAGGCATTCAAAGTCCTCAAGGACTACCTCAGTTCATCCCCAATCCTTGTGAGCCCTCAAGAGGGAGATGTGGTCACCCTCTAACTTGTTGTCTCATTATTCTTAACTAGCACAACATTAGTCAGAGAGCAAGACAGAGCTCAACAACCAGTCTACTACTGCAACAGAGCTTTGGGGGGGGGGGCGGAGGAGAGATATCTGAAGATGAAAAAGCTAGTCTTAGCTCTGGTATCAACCACAAGGAGACATGCCTTATTTCCAGGCTCATACAATAAACGTCCTTATAGACCAATCAATGAAGTAGGTGTTCCACAAGTCTTAGTCATTATGCAGACTGGTCAAATGAGCAATAGAGCTCAACTAGTGTGACATTAGGTACAAACCTAGAACCGTGATCAAGGGGCAAATTCTAGCAAAATTTACAACTGACCCAGAAGCATCCATGGAGGCGACCTAGTTGATACTTGACCTCCCAACGTGGAAGCTTTAAATAGATGGAGCTGCCAATGCCCAAGGCAGTGGTTTTGGACCAATCTTGACCTCTCCCGATGGAATAAACATTGAATACGCCCTCAAATTCAGATTCAATACTTCAAACAATGAGGTTGAGTATGAAGTCCTCATTGTTGGGCTCAACATTGCACATTCCATGGAGGCAAAGTAGCTCGTGATTCACAACGACTCCCATCTAGTGGTAAAACAGATCGAGAAAATGTATGAAGCTAAGGGAGAATGAATGGTCATATACCTAAAGAAAGTACAAGAGCTAATAAAAAAAAATTGCAGGTTAAATTCATGCATGTCCCCACGGCTGAAAACTTCCAAGTTGATGCCTTAGCAAGACTAGTCACTGCCTCTTAAGAGAACCTAGATAGATTGATTCAAGTTGAACACCTAGCTGAACCATTAGTGAGCCTCGAGGATAAACAAGTATTCCAAGTATAGATTCAGCCAACTTGGATAGATCCTATGAGGGAAAACCTTCGTAATGGAACCTTATCGCGGATTCCAAAGAAGCATCAAAGCTAAGAGCCGGATCATCTAGATTCACCATCCTGTAAGGAAACCTATACAAATGGGGCTTTTTGGCACCACACTTAAGGTGTGTAAGGGATGAAGAGGCTGACTACATCCTAAGGGAAGTCCATTGAGGTATCTGCGACAATCACATCGAAAGTCGACATCTGGCTGTTAAAACTCTAAGGCAGAGATATTTTTGGCCCACCCTGTTCAAAGACGTGGTAGAGCTGGTCAAAATATGCAAGACCTGCCAATTACATTCTAATATCCCACACTGCCCACTAGAGCTCATCACCTCGATGGTTTGCCCATGTCCATTCCAACAATGGGTATTAGACATACTCAGACCTCTTCCTACCAGCACTGGGCAATACAAATTTGCTATAATTGGGGTAGATTATTTCACCAAATGGCCTGAGATTGAACCTCTCACAAAAATTATAGAGTAGAAGATCAGAAGTTTCACTTAAAAATCCATAATATGTAGATTTGGAATACCAAGGGCATTGGTCTTTAGATAATAGAAAACAGTTTGACAACTCAAAGTTTAACAGATTTTGTGTCAAGCTAGGTATAAAAAACTACTTCTTAGAACTAGCTCATCCTCAGCCGAATGGACAAGTAGAGGTAACTATCCTAACTATAAAAGCAGCCCTGAAGACCAAGCTCAAGGCCTTAAAAAGACGATGGGTGGAACATCTATCAGAAGTGCTATGTGCTTACAGAACCACAACTAGATCGATAACTCAAGAAACACCCTTCGCCTTGGACATGGATCTAAAGAAGTGGCTCTTGTGGAAATAGGTATCTCATCCCTGAGAACAGAGCTCGCCAACCTTGAGTTGAACAATGAATCACTTCTAACCAATCTTAACCTCCTAGAAGAAAAAAGGGACAGAGCCTTGCCGCATGTCCTGGATTATCAGTAAAAGGCTGCAAGATATTACAGCAGAATGGTCAGACATAGGAGTTTCAAAATAGGAGTTCTGGTCCTCAATAAACTCCTCCCTACTGGAAAGGAACCTACTCAAGGAAAGCTAGGAACCAATTGGGAAGGTCCGTACATCATATCAAGAGTAATCAGACTAGGAAATTATGAGTTTCAAACTAAAGAATGAAAAGTCTTGCCTCATTCCTGGAATGCTGACCATTTGAAAAGATTTTTTCAGTAACTAAGAACTACACACTTGTAAGATTTCACCGCTCTATAACTAGCATGAATAAACGATGAGCTCTACAGCTTATAGACAAACGATGAATTCTTTAGCTTATAAATAAGTGATGAGCTCTTCAGCTCAGACATAAAGCGATGAGCTCTTTAGCTCCTAAACAAATGATGAGCTCCTTAGCTCATAAATAAACGATGAGCTCTTCAGTTTATAAACAAACGATGAGCTCATTGGCTCATAAATAAAGGATGAGATATTAGCTCATAAACAAAAATGAGCTTTTCAGCTCATAAAATTAAAGATGAGCTCTTCAACTCGCAGAAAACTAAAATGAGCTCTTCAGCTTATAAAATGATGAGCTATTCAGCTCATTTAACTACATTGAGTTTTGCAAAAAGCTAAGTTTCTCAAATTGGAAATAGACCTCATACTTGAAAAAAAAAAAAAAATTAATCTCCAAAAGAACAAAGTTCTCCTTAAAGCAAGGGGGCAAGGGACAGATAGTATTTTCATTTTTAGAAACTAGAAGAAGCAATCTAGAAAAGGAAACCTTTCATTCACAAGAAAAAAATATTAGAAAAGACAGGAAATCTTAAAACAACAGAATTTCTAAGTCTATACATATGGTTCAGTAGTCGCCTCAGGTAGCTCGAGGGCAGAAGGAAGAGCAGGAAGGTTAGGAGGGGCCTCAGAAGAAATAATAGCTAAACTATCAACCTCTGTAGGGTCAAATGGGGGAAAAATAACCTCAAAAACTCCCACCTCTATCTCAGAAGGAACTAGTCGGGGAGCTTGAGCCTCAAATTTAGCAGGAATTTCGACCCCATCGCCAGCAGGGGGCTCCACCCCACCAGGAACATCAAAAGCAGAAACCTCGACCTCCTTATTAACAGTTGATCTATCTTTCTCCTTGTACAAAGAAGGGTCGAAGTCAAATTCTAGATTTGGGTATTTATCCATGGCCAGCTCCTATAAGGCAAAATACTTTATAGCCCAGTTCGTAGCATACTCATCTTGGAGGTTTGTAATCTGGGCATCCTCCTTTCGAGCCATGGCCCTTTCAGCTTCGATCCCCTTCAGCAGGGTGGCATTGACCTTAGCCAGTATGTTAGACTCGTTCTTCATAGATTGAAGGGAATCATAAGGCTCAAAGGCATCTTTTGGTGCCTGAAGCAAGCTGTTGGTCTTAAGCTTGAGCTCACCCTTCACCTTTTTAGCCTCAACCTCTAAAACCTTACTTGTCGAGGCCAGCCCCTTGACTTGAGCCTTTAGATCATTTAACTAAGCTTTGAGGTCCTTTTTGGTAAAGGCCAAATATGCAACCTTGAGCTCGAAGGCCTTTGAGGATTTTGAGACACCTTAGCAATGCTTTTCAAAGCCCAAACTTTGCTCACCAAGGCATTACATGGATGACCAGCTAAGAGAAGCAAAAGAAAAAGCTGAGGTTGAAAAAAGCTATCAACTCAAGGCGAAGATAGAGCTTAGAGGACTCAAAGCTTACCGAAGCTACTTCATACAAAGTAGTGGTGGTAGAGGTGGGCAAAAGCACCATCGAAATATCTTGGATGTCTTACTCAGGGGTGACAGATGCAATGGCCTCAACAACAAGGTTCAAGTTCCTAGTAAGAGAACCCTTGCCTTTTGTTTCCTTTCTTGAGGAGCTCTCCACAAGTAACAAGGAACCTTCTCGACAGGTCTGGAAGAAAAAGGCTCTCGCATGAGAGAAGCTATGGCCACAAGAGCCCCTACAACCTTTATCCATAAAGGGGAAGATGAGACCCCAGCTAGTCCAAAGGGCCTCATGGAGGGAAGAAGAGATACCGCTGGAGTCATCTAGGGAAGAGAGATCCCTTGGGAAGTGCAGACTATTGCAGATTGCACCAACAAAAAGGTCTTTTGAAGAGTTGGTGGAGGTGAAGAGATTGTCTGGGAAGGTGGAGGAGAGGATGAGCTTACTCTTGGTATCTTCTGAATAGAGCCTAGGTCTTCCATAGATCCGACGTTGGCCTTGTGTTTTCCCCCAGTTCTATCTTTCCTAAATTGGGTCACCTTGGCCCTCATAGCTTCTGTATCTGGAGACATTGAACTTGAACCTGAATAATCAGAGTAAGCTAATTATTAAAAAAAAAAAGGAAGAAAAAAACTAGAAATTAAGTAGGTAAAGTCTTACCAGCAGGATCTTCAGCACCAACCACATATATTGGAATAGGTGTCTCAACTCTCACTTCGGGATGACTAAACCCAAACAAAGTGAGCACCGTAGGCCTGAGAAGCTTAGAATACTTCTCTAGTTCACAGCTCTCCAAGCCCAAGAGGACTATCCTGTCCTCAGCATTGAGATCGGGTTGAATACCTAAAAGTGATAAAAGAAACAGGGTCAACAAAAGAAAACACTAGGTTGTGAGGCTAGACCAGGCCTTCTTATGTAGAACTTACCCAAATTATCAGGGGCAAACCAAGCCCGAGGTACAGGGATTGTATCAACCCCATCCCTAGGATTATACTCCCATTCTTTCCCAAACACGAAGAAGAAATTTTTTTTTCCATCCCTTGTGGGAGCTCGAGAGGTCAGTGATTAGAACTCAGGTCTTCACCCGTTTGGCAACGAATAGAAAGCCATCAGAAGGGGTGACCTTGATGTTAAAGAACTTCACAAGCAAAGGTATCGTGGGGACACCAAGCTCCTTCTTCTTAAAGAAAATCAAAATACCCACCAGAACACTCTAGAAATTGTAGGAAAGCTGAGCAGAGCAAACATTGAAATGTTGAAGGACGTTCTTGAGGAAGGCTTGCATAGAAAAGTGAAGGTCGTTCTCGAAAGAAGCCACGAAGAAACAAACTTTCTTTAGTACTACGATATCATACCGAATATCCACATTTGGAGACTAATACTGCATACCCCTTGAGAAACCAAACTGAGCAGAAAGGAAGCTCAAAAAAAGAGGGGTAACCTAGCTAAAACCCACGAGGTCTGAGGCTTTGGGAGTGATCTACGCGTCCCCAACACTGCTAGAAATCCCAACTCACTCATCTTGAATTTTTCTTTTTAAGACTTCTAAAATTTCGGAATAGGACGGGACAACGGTAAGGGGACCTCTACCTCCTCCCCAGCATAAATAGAATCGACACCAAAAATATTCTCTATCTCATCACCCATATCCCCAAGTCATCATCTTCAAGTTCATGAGACTTGTTGCCCATGGAAAGGGAGATGGATAAGGCAATGGCTTTAGAAGAGACGAACATGGTATGATATGAGAAAGGAAGATTAAAAGAGGTATGGAGAAAAACAGTCCTTCAGAGCCAAAGGGTCACGACACTAGTGGCCAAAAAGAAAAATCCTAGCAGTAGAATAAGGGTTCAAAAAAATAGGAAGGGAGGATAAGGAACGACCTCGATTCTTAAAGTAATAGAAGCCAAAAGTTCAGAAGTTAAACAACCACCTCGAATTTGAGGGATCTACAGCAAATGGAAACTTTAAAAGAAGGAAAGGTGTAAAGAGAAGGACATACATTACTAGTGTCGAGCAACAATCTAAGACCCAAGAGGGATCCAAGGAACGAACTAAGCTAGCCTCACAAAATCTTTGAAGTGAATTTGGGAAATTGCCAGCAAAACCCTAGATCTCCAGTGAATTGGGGAAAACAAAATCGTGAAGAAGAGGGAAGAGAAAATAATATGGAGAGAGAGAAGACGAAGAGAGTTCGAAATGATGGAGAAGACAGTTTCATCTGATGATGTATTTTAGTCTAGCATACGAACGAACATGTGGAGCCATAAGATGAGGGATGTGCATAAGAAATGAGGAAGAAATAAGTACACGTTCGCCATAACAATCGAAAAAAGTCTCATCATGGACATCTCGAGGTCAATCCCAAAAAACCTCGCTCATCCAAGCTATAGCTCAGTCCCAACTCATACAACTATGTATGACAAGAGATTGGGGGCAACTAATGGTACCTTGAATATGCCCAAGGTTGAGCTCAACAATTGGAGTCGTGCTCTTTTAGGTCGGGAGCTCAGTTCAATTTATTTCCCATGGATCTCGAGTTTAGACCTCGAGCTCCCTGCATCTACCTCTAAATGAGAGCAACATAAAAGACAGCTGGCCTCCACCAGGCACCCCCTCGATAGCAATAGTCATTTATCCAGGCATAAGAATGAGAACTATCTCCAACACTCTGCACAACCATTGTGGGATAGTAGCAACCATTACAAGGAGTAAAGATCACGCCAAAGATCAAGCAAAGCTCGGGGTCAACTATAAATAAGGGGCATAACCCCAGTAAGACAACAAGCAATTACAACCTAACTTAGTACTCTGTGTAAATCTCCTTTTATCAATATATTCCCTAGGAGCAAGAGACTCATTTGAGAGTGGATTTGCTAAGCTCCCGAGCTGGTGAACCACTATAAACATTTTGTGTGTTAATCCTATTCCCCCAGTCCAATATTCAAGACCTAGAAGCTCAAATTGAATTATTCAGGGTTCACTAATTCCCCGTTTCTGCTTCATTGTGCTAGACTCATCATCATGATACATCGGTGTCGTGTGGACGGGTTGGATTAGAATTGGTTCAACTCCTTTCCCCATGAAAATAAGGGGAAAGTGAATAAAATACCCAAGAACAGATAAATCTATATTACTTTAAAATATCATCATACATAAAAAATATTTTTTTCACTTTTACCTCCAACATTACAACTATGTCATGTTTATCCTCCAGATTTAATATTATAATCTATATCTATCAATATCTCACATTTTTTTAATCATACGTTTCCTATTCTCACCGATTTACATAGGCACTGGTTAAGTTTCTTCTTTGGTCTGATAGACACTACAAATTTTACCAATAAATAGAGTCACAATGATTTCATCCATTTCTACTTTATATAAAACCTTCAAAAATTGTTGAAGTTGGATTATTGTTGGATTTTCTGTCATCATGTCGTCTACTGCAGAGGCCTTGTTATTTGAACTTACCAGTTCAGCACTACAAGAATTAAGGTAACTTCACTATACATATGTATCTATTGATATATACGCTTTGATTGATAGTTTGGCCTATGGAACCGTTTCCAAATTTTTTAGTGGAAGAAGAAAAGAATGAGAAGGCTGAAGGGCTTTGATATTATTCAATTGATTTGTGGGTTTTTGCTTTTTGATTCAAATTTCGTGAAAAACAAAGCTTGGAAAGTTTTGGATCATAATCTTGAAGATGTGTTAGCATTAATTAATATGTGATTTACTAATTTGTTTTTCATATGGTTCACTTAAGCTTAGGCTAAGTTACTTTCCTCCTCTTCATATACTCTGTTTGTTTGTGAGACTATTATTCAACTTAGTGGGGTAAATTTTTCAAACCATAAATTGTGAAGTGATGAAATAGTGGGGCCTGTAAGGTCAAATAGCATGTCAATTGATCTATTTTTCGAAGTCAAATTGATAATAAGAATCATTATTCTCTTTGACAACTTCTACTTGTAGGCTTCTTATGGTTGAGCTATCTCTTTATTTCAAAGTGAGATATTTTCATATTTCTGAAGGATATATCAATATGATCAATTTTAAGAAATGAGGTGTATTGCATTATTATGTCGTTGTAGCGTACTAGTTGGAACAAGCTTCTATTTTTCTGTAAAATGTAAATTTCTGGTTCAATGTTGCTATGCCACTCATTTGTTTCCCGCTACGTGCTATGTTATTCATACTCCAAGACTTTAAATCATTTTGAATTTATGTAGGGGAGGAGAGATAATTGTTTGTGATCAAGATTAAGTATGCCAATCATCCACTGTTCAAGATGCTTCTTGAAGATGTTGAAATGGAGTGTGGGTTCAACAATGAAGGACCCATCTTGCTCCCATGTGAGGTTGATCTTTTCTACAAGGTTTTAGCAGAGATAGACAATGAAGAAATTGATCATGGTTAGAGTTTTTTGAAAGGTAAAGTTTGTATTGAAAAGAATCTATACATGAGCAAACAAAAGAACAAGTAATGTTATCCATCAAAATAGAGAAGAAAGACTTGAATTCAAAGGTAAGTACAGAAGATACTCAGTACTTCCCCAAGAATCCAAGTCCTAAGATTATACAAAAATAGTCCTTAAAAGGAATCATGCTAAGCAGTTGAGAGGAAGATCCCATAGACGTAGCATCATGTCTGATGATACCTAAAAAAAATCCAAAGTTTGAGCTCGGACATCAAGGTCAGGAAGAGAGCTCAGCCCAGGGAATCAGAGCTCAAGGTTCAGACCTTGGGCTCAATCGACCTATAAGGAAAATGAGTGGGAGATGGCTGGCAACCACTAGACGCCCCCTCAACGGCAACAAACGCCAGTCTAGGCGCAAGAACCTTAACTGCATAAACCATCGCCTAAATCAAGCAAGACGTTACAAAGAAGACCTGAAGATCTCGCCTCAGACGGCATGGAACTAGGAATTAGACTATAAATACTATACAAAGTCCTCACTTAGAGGCAGAAAATGAAAAAATACCAAGAAGATTGTGTAATCCTTTCATAATCTTCAATATAATTCTCAAAAGCAAGAGACTTCATTAAAGAGTGGATTAGTTGAGCTCCTAAGCTGGTGAACTACTATAAATCCTCTATGCTATCCACCCCTTACCCCTGAATTGTCATATTACTCCCAAGAGCTTGTAGCTTATATCATATTCCGTTGTTTACCTATTCAACTCAATTCATGTTTTGCACACCAACAGTTTGGCGTAGTTTGTGGGAACAACTGTTCCTATTACAAATATACTGAATTTCTTCAGTAATTGATGGTCTCTACACACAATATGAGTAGAAGCTAGTTGAATCCTCAACGGTTACAGAACCAATAAAAAGCACTAGTGGAAAACAACAAGAAAATCCTCATGACTTCCTGCCCACTACTGAGACTAATCCTCCCATGGAAGATCCCCCTCCGAATAACGAACTAGAGGCTCTTCGCCTAGTCAACTAGCGTCTACTACAACAGAACAAGGAACTCCTAAAACCAACGTCCTCAGAAGACATGACCAACCCAGGATAAATCCCCACAAGGGGAGCATCAACGTCTCGATCCCCTAAGGGAGGTTAACGAAGGGGGGACATAGCCAAGCCATGAGCCATGCTCCTCATCCACCCCACAGGAATGAAGATAATGAAGAAGTATAGAGCCAAAATGGGGAAACTGAGAAAAATGAATTTCTCTCTTTCCCACGGGAAAAAAGATAACAACATTGGGAATAGCGTTTCAAGGATATCCAGCAAGAACTCAGCTACATGAAGGAGGATGTGAGAGGTAAGACCCCAGTAACTATGGACGCCCTAGTACAATAGACTGAGTCCCCATTCACTGTTGATGTATTGCACTTTCCCCTCCCTCTGAAGTTCAAAATGCCCTAGATGGAGATCTTTGATAGAACAAAGGATCCCATGGATTACCTCAACACCTGCAAGAACCAAATAGAGTTGCACGAGCTTTGCCATCACTTTAAAGGGCTCAACTTTAGCGTGGTTCAACAGGTTAGCCCCGACGTCCATCTCCTCCTTCAGAGAGCTCTCCATATCCTTTGTGTCACACTTTATAGGAGCTTGGACCTACCGAAAGACGAGTTACCATCTGTTGAATGTAAAACAAGGACCCGACGAGAACCTACTGTCCTATGTCCAAAGGTTCAACTCAGAATCACTGAAGGTGGATGTTCCAAACAAAAAACTCACCTTCACCGCTTTTATAGCCGGATTAGGAGTGAAATCGATGGACTTAATGTTCTCCATATCTAAAAACCCCCAAGCCAATACGATGGAGGTGCTAGTCAAGGTAGAAAGTACATTAATGGTGAGGAGGCTCTCCTTTATAAAGTGGGGTGCTCATCTATGCAGAAGAAAAAAGAGAAAGAAGTGGTGAAGAGGGACCGAAGTCCCAATAAGAGGGACCGAAGTCCCAAGAAAATGGACCTCGACAGCTCACTCTACTCACAGCTACTATACCCCAGATTCTCTATTATGTTCAGAATGAGAAATTCTTGAGGTGGCCACGGGATTACGCCCAAAGAATAACACAGAAACTGTAGCACAACTTTGGGGTGTCGATTCCACAGAGAAACAAACTAAAAGAATAGTAGAAAGAACAAATAAACTAAAGAAAAATATTAAATAATTACTAGAGAACAAATATTAATTTTTATTGCAAATTAAAGTGAAGCAAAGTAGCTAATTGAAAAAGTACTCAAATTTGACAAACAACAGAGCGTCAGGAATCCCTTGCACAAATTTGATATTTTAATAATTCTTAATTCTTTGAATAACTCAATTGGGAATTCAATTCCAAAATTCCCAATCGGAAGGTATAGATTTATAAACCATGATTAAACCAAATGTAACCCATTGAAAAATCATTCACCACTTTGAAAATATGTAAATTATTATCGCTATTGAGAGAATTCAACGACGGCAATATACTAGGGAGCAATATTGCAGCAAAGAATTAAATCAATATAGATAAATAATTGATCCAAACATAATCAAAGAGTTAATCCATTCAATAGAAAAAGCATGACTGAATCCATAAACAGAATAAATTCTATGATTATTCGGAGAAGAAAATATCAACAATAAATTGAGAATGATAAAACAAAAGAGTTTTACTAATTAGAAATCAAATGCATAAATTAAAAATAAATAAAATATCATCTACTGTGCAAGTTCATCCCTCGCCCTACCTTGAGAATTTAGTTACCCACAAATATAATGGACAATAAAAATCTCCCAAAGAAATAGAACAAACTAGCGGCCATTGGAGTCCTGATCTGCGTCTGTTTCGTCTTCTGTCCGCCTGCTTCTTTTTCTTTTCTTCCAGCCGCCACACCAAGCAAGGAAAAAGAGAAAAAACTAGCCGCCTGACTCCAAGAAAAATAATAGGTTTTAAAAGTCAAAACTCCTTTTTGAAAATTATATTTTCCTCCTTTCTCTATTCTAGCCCTTTTCACTTCAGCCCCTCTTTATTCCAGCTTTTCCGCTTAAGCCCTTCTTAATTCCAACCTTTTTATTTCAGCCCCTAAAGCCTAACTCTTGTGTAATTTGAGAAAGATAAAGCCCAATGATAATTATGAGTGTTGGGCCCACGTGGAAGATGTATCAGTTTCAGCCTTTTTATTCCATGGGCTGCCATCAAAATAAAAAAAAAATATAAAATCGGAAGAATAAAGTTTGAACATTGTTAGTGTAAAGCCCAATTATAAATTATCTCTTACCAACCAATAATTCAATATTTAATTTTAAATATTATAAAAATCATGCTCAAATATATCTTAGTGTGAATAGATAATAAATTCAATAATATAAATTATATCCAATTATTTTTATTCACATTTTAACATTTTAATCCAATAATAGGGCATTTAGAATTCACTTTCGCGCACTCATCACACCCCCCAACTTACTCATTGCTAGTCCCTAGCAATTTTCATGCCGAAACAAGAAAGAAGCCAAAGAAAATCACACACAAAGGCAACCAAGTCACACTTTCCAGATTCACATATCAAAACAATCTTAGGAATTCAATAACCCCATCACAAGCAATCCACCTGAAGCAATCCACAGAGAGTGTGTGTGTTCCAAACTATATCCATCTAACCACAAGCCCTGACACATGCAACATCAATAACATCTCAAGCGAAAGGTTCAACTCCATAACTCACGGGTAATAAAGTGTTTCGTGGGAAGATTCTCTCTATGGAGTTGATAATAGGTGTGCACACACACTAATGGGGGATTAGGCAATTGTATGCAAGCAACAAGTAACAAGCAAACATTGATCTTATGATAGGAATACTAACAAATGAGACTTCCACCATGTTTTTCCAAAAGCTTACTTAGGATCAGAACGTTCAACACAAAATGTTGTAACGTGGCTTAGGTTTGAGGGTATATAAAAAAATGGAAAGGATTCAAAAACTTTCAAGTACATACAGAGAGAATCTTGTTACATCTCTCAATAAACCATATTTTTCACGTGATGTACTCTTCAACCTTTGAAGTCATCGAATAATGCCTCTTTTCTCTTCTTTTTTGAAACAATTTGGTGAACAAATATGTCACCCTAGTATTTTACTATTTCTACCCAGCATTGGTATTTTTTTTTGAACTCACTTGAACACCTTGCAACTCATGTTCTTCTCTTCTTTCTCTCTCTCTCTCTTCAAAAAGAATTTCACATCTAGTACACACTTTAAAGTAACAAGGGTAGGAAAAATTAGTGTATAGGTTATACTCCAATATGGAGAGGTATGAATAATGTAGGCATATGAAAAGAAAAGGCTACTAGGGATTTATGGTGGAAAAGGTTAGCTTGAAAGGCTCAAACGTTGATCCTAAGTTGACCTTCGTCATATCCCAGGTATATCCACCATCTTACTACAAACCATGTAATGATATTCTCAAAAGAAGTAACCAGTTCAACAGATCAATGAACACTTATCACAATTTGCTGCATTTGTAGGCTCTCAATCCTCTCCAAAACTCATATGAATACTTAAGCAAAAGAGTTTTCTAGCTATATGTGCCAAACCACCATCTTACCACAAAACTTGGATGAGTGCGTTAGTGGTTCTGTGAATGCTTCAGCAAAAAAATGATTATGGTGGGTTTGGAGAATTCACAACGATGGCTATGAATGAGAACAAGTACACATGTGAAAAGGATGCACGTGTGATGTAAAATTAAAAATATTTGACACATGAAAATATGCCACAAAGTTCCAACAAGCATTTTAAATATTGAATTTGCACTACCGCCCCCCAACTTAAATGAAACATAGTCTTCAATGTTTATGAATCAAATTTGAATGGGGAGCAACTAAAAAGGGTAGAATACACCTGATGAGTGATGTGAGTATTTCGCTATGCACCAAAGATGGTAACCTGAAATGACAGAATGAAACTAACATGAAAACAACAACAGCGAAAACAACAGCAAACTAAAAGGCAAAGAAAAAAAACAAAAAAACAAAAAAAAAACAAAACAAATAAAGGAAAACTTACCTGTATGGTGTGGTCAAGGTTGATAGACCAGATCCTCAAGTGGAATGTCGTCCACTTCTGGAGCTTGCCTATTTATTAATAATTTAAGGCGTTGACCATTTACTTTAAAGATCTGACCATCCTTAGGATTCTCTATTTTCACCGCCCCATGTGCAAAAACATTCTTCACTACAAAAGGGCCGGTCTACCTAGATCTAAGTTTTTCGGGGTGCTTATGGAGTCTAGAATCATATAAGAATACTCGATCATTAGGCTTAAATGTTTTTCTCAAAATATTTTTATCATTAAATGCTTTCATTTTAGCCTTATAGATTTTAGAGTTCTCATAAGCGTTATTTCTTAACTCCTCTAATTCGATCAGCTGATATTTTCTAAGCTTACCTGTTTCTCTCATATCAAAATTGAACTGCTTGATAGCCCAATAGGCTGAATGCTCGAGCTCTACAGATAAATGACAAGGCTTTCCAAAAACAAGCCTATAAGGTGACATGCCTAAAGTAGTTTTGAAAGTTGTACGGTAGGCCCAAAACGCATCAACTAGTCTGAAAGACTAATCTTTGCGATCCGAGTTGACCGTTTTTCTAAAATTTGCTTAATTTCCCTGTTTACAAGTTCTACCTGTCCACTTGTCTGAGGGTGGTAGGCAGTAAAAATCTTATGTACCACCCCATATTTTTTCATCAAAGCTTCAAAAGAACGGTTACAAAAATCGGTACCTCGGTCACTAATGATAGCACGTGGTATACAAAATCGAAATAACACATTCTCTTTGAGAAATTTAATTACCGTCTTATTATCATTGCTCCTGCAAGATGTTGCATCTACCTATTTTAACACATAATCTATTGCCACAATAATATATTGATATCCAAAAGAAGGAGGAAATGGTCCCATAAAATCAATGTCCCAACAATCAAAAATTTCAATAACTAAAATTGGGTTTAAGGGCATCATATTACGACAGGACATAACTCCTAACGTTTGACACTTCACATGAGTGACAATAGATGTTTGCATCCTTAAACAAGGTGGGCCAATAAAATCCACACTGCAGAATTTTCGCAGCGATTTTCTTCGTTGAAAAGTGGCCCCCACAAGCTTGGGAGTGACAAAATTCCAAGACGCTGGCAATCTCCTCATCAGAGATGCAATGCCTCAAAATTTGGTCAGGACGATATTTGAAAAGAAAAGGGTCATCCCAATAGAAATTTTGTACCTCAGTCATGAACTTCGTCTTGTCCTGAGCGCTCCAATCCAGCGGTATCTCACCTACAGCCAAATAATTCACAATATGAGCAAACCATGGTAGAGAAGTAATAGAAAGTAAATGCTCATCGAGAAAATTATCCCTGATTGGCAGGTGATCAAAGGTGAGCCTCGAGAGATGATCAGTCACTACGTTCTCCACTCCCTTTTTGTCTTTGATGGTGATGTCAAATTCCTACAAAAGTAAAATCCACCGTATTAGTCGTGCCTTAGCATCCTTCTTTGTAAGAAGGTACTTAAGGGATACATGATCTGTGAAAATAATAATAGGAGAACCAATTAAATAAGCACGAAACTTATCCAAAGCAAACACTACAACTAGTAACTTTTTTTTCCTTGGTGGAATAATTCATTTGAGCACTATTTAGAGTTCTACTAGCATAGTAAATGACCAAAGGCTTCCCCTCCATTTGTTGTCCCAGAATAGTACCTACCGCGAAATCACTAGCATCACAGATGATCTCAAAATGTAAAGTCCAATCAGGTGACTGCATTATGAGTGCTGAGGTAAGCTTTCCAGTTAGTGTTTTAAAGGCCTGTTGACAAGCTTGTGTCCACTCAAATAGGGCATCTTTAGCCAGGAGATCACATAATGATATAGATATGATAGAGAAATTCTGTATGAATCTCCTATAATAGCCCGCAATACCAAGAAAAGATCTCACATCCTTTACTGTCCTAGTTGTAGACAACTTAGAGATTAATTCAATCTTTGATTGATCAACCTCTATCTCCCTAGAAGAAATAATATGCCCTAAGACAATACCCGAAGGTACCATAAAGTGACATTTCTCCCAATTCAAAACCAATCTCTTCTCCTCACAACGAGTCAACACTCTTTCTAAATTCAATTAGCGTGCATCAAAGGAAGACCCAAAAACAGTAAATTCATCCATAAAAACTTCCATGCAATTTTCAACCATGTCACTAAAAATGCTCATCATGCAACGTTGAAAAGTAGAAAATGCATTACACAATCCAAATGGCATTCGACGAAAAGAATAAGTACCAAAAGGACAAGTGAAAGTGGTTTTATCCTGGTCTTCTAATGCAATTTCAATTTGATAATAACTAGAATAACCATCCAAAAAATAATTGAAAGGATGACCAGCCACACGCTCAAGAATTTGATCAATAAAAGGAAGAGGAGAAAATAGTCTTTCCGGGTGGCAGCATTAAATTTTCTATAATCAATGCACATCTGTCACCCAGTCACAAGTTTTGTAGGGACTAACTCTCCCAGGTCATTCTTTACAACAATAACACCAGAATTTTTAGGGACAACTTGTGTAAGACTTACCCATTTACTATCAGCAATAAGATATATGATTCCTACATCTAATAGTTTCAACACTTCATTCTTCTTTCATAGTGGGATTAAGCCTACGCTGGGGGTCTCTACGAGGGCTAGTTCCTTTCCTCCAAATTAATTTTATGAGAGTAGACCAGGGGACTAATACCTTTTATATCAACAATCCTCCAACCTAAGGTTGATTTATGTTCACTTAGGGTCCGAATTAATTTCTCGCCTTGACACTCAGACAATTCAGATGAGATAATAACAGGAAAAGTATCACTTGGACCAAGGAAAACATGCTTTAAACCCTTAGGCAGAGGCTTCAATTCTAGTTTAGGTGCTTCCACACTTGAAGGAATTTGTTTTTCACCTTTCTCAGGCAACTCATCAAACTTCGGTTGCCATGCCCGAGTGCCATAGTCCTGAGTCCTATAAAAATAGCACAAATATCAACTACATCAGATGGTTTACTGATAGAATCAAACTCAGAATGAACAAAAAAATACTCAAGGGGATCAAAATCACGAGTTATAAAAAACTCCCCTATCCATGAGTGAGTCAATCATGTAAGTCTGGTGGCACTTGTCATCATCTTCTGGCTGTTTTAAAATATGAAAAATATTCACCTCGATAGTCATGTTTCCAAAAGATAGCTTCATGTGTCCGTTTCTGCAATTAATAAGAGCATTAGCAGTAACAAGAAAAGGCCTACCTAAAATCAAAGGAATTTTAGAAGTAGTATCAACAACAGAGCTAGTGTCCAGGATTAGGAAATCAACAGGATAATAAAATTTGTCAATTTGAATTAGAACATCCTCCACCACACCCCGAGGTACTTTGACTGAACGGTTAGCCAATTGCAATACCACTGTAGTTGGTTTTATTTTTTCCAACCCCAACTGCAAATAAATAGAATATGGCATTAGTTTCATGCTAGCTACTAAATCTAGCAAAGCTTGCCCAAACTCATGATTTCCAATGCTACACGCAATGGTTGGAAAACCAGGATCCTTGTACTTGGGAGGAATTTGCCGCTCAATTAGAGCACTAACTTGCTCTGTCAGGAACGTTGTCTTCTTCACATGGTGCTTCCACTTAACTGTACACAAATCCTTGAGAACTTTTGCATAAGTAGGAACTTGCTTAATCACATGCAAAAGAGGAAGATTGATTTTTAACTGCCTTAGATTCTCTAGGATTTCATTGTTAGAATCCAGAGTTCGCTTGCTTGATTTTAAAGCTTGAGGGAATGGTACCTTAACAAGACTCTTTGTCACTTCAGGTTACTTGGGCAACTCGGCATCACTATTATCTTGATCCTTTTCTACATCCTCTGATTTGTCCATTATTGGGATGTGTAATGAATCACCACTTCGTGTCACAATGGCATTCACATCTTTCAAATTCTCTTGCGCCATGTGTTGACCATGGGGTGTAGACTGAGCTTGAGAAGGGAACTTATCTCGCTTATTCACACTCAAGGAGCTCATCAATTTGGACATTTGGCTCTTTATCTCTTTGTTTTCTTCAACAACCTACACAATCAAAGATTCAAACTTTTGATTAGTCTTACCTTGTATGTCAATGGAGCATCCAAAGTGTCTTCTAAAGGAATCCTAGAAGATGAAGGTGCAGGATATGATATAGGGGGTTGTACAGGCGGTTGATTTTCAAACTTGCAGCTAAAATTGGGGTGATTGTGTCACCCCGAATAATAGGTATCAGAGTAAGGTGTAAAAGGCTTCTTGTACATACCTAAGGCATTACATTGTTCTTCATACATCCTTCTCATCTCAGCAAGTGTGATACATTCTTGGGCAAGATGATCTACCTCGCCACACACAAAATATGGTCCAAAAGACTCTACATGATTAGCCATTTGTGTTGGCTTTAAATCCTTAGTCTTTAACACATCTAGCTCCCTAGTGAGCATCTCAAACTTAACCTTCAAGCTATCCTCTTCCCTGAGATGGTAAATTCCACCACCATTTCGGTTTACTACAGGTTATGACCTATTTGTGCTTTCAGTAGCACTAGGTCCAGTCCAAGTGTGAGTTTTTCAGCAAGCTCATTGAGGTATTCTATGGCCTCATCAAGATCTTTTTGTAATAATTCACCATTACACATCATCTCCACAAATTGGTGCTCTCTAGGTGCAAGTCCCTCATAAAAATAGCTCATTAAACGCCAATTCTCATACCCATAGTGAGGACACACACTCAATAACTCCTTAAATCTCTCCCAAGACTGATACAAAGTTTCAGTGTCCTTTTGTGCAAAGGTGGAGATTTACCTTTTTAAAGCGTTGATCTTATGTTGGAGAAAATATTTATTAAAGAAAACTTGAGTCATCTCACTCCATGTCCCAATAGATCATGGTCTCAATGAGTATAGCCAACTCTTAGCTCTATCCTTCAAAGAGAAAGGAAAGAACTTAAGTCTCACAACATCATCAAGTACAATTTGATTATGAAAAGTCGCAACTACTTCCTCAAACTCCCTAATGTGCACATATGAATTTTCATTTCCAAGCCATGAAAATTAGGGAGTAACTGTATCATCGCTATTTTAAAATCTAGTTGGCGAGTATTAGCTAGAAACATGATACATGATGGTGTGGCTGTGCGTGTAGGGTGGAGGTAATCATGAAGATTTCTAATGGGGTGATCTTCGTGTTCACCCATTTCTTCGGTACTCGATGGATTGTCAAATAAAGGATTTAAAAAATCTGATTCTAACTCTACCGCAGGCCTACAAGCAAATCTACCTAAGGTGTCTCTATATCTGTGCATGCAAGGAAAAGGAATACTCAAAGAATAAAAATACTATAAAATAAATAAATAATAATAATAATAACAATGTAGCAAGCTAAAAGAATGAACGAAGTTACCGTTTTTGCAGACTGTTGAAAAGAAAAACTATCTACCAATTTTTCTTCCGTCTCCCCGACAACGGCGCCAAAATTTAATTACGCCCAAAGAATAACGCGGTAATTGTAGCACAGCTTTTAGGTGTCGATTCCACAGAGAAACAAACTAAAAGAATAGTAGAAGGAACAAAGAAACTAAAGAAAAATATTAAATAATTATGGGAGAATAAAGATTAATTTTAAATGCAAATTAAAGTGAAGCAAAGTAACTAATGAAAAAAGTACTCAAATTTGACAAACAGCAAAGCGTTAGGAATCCATTGCACAAATATTATATTTTAATAATTCTTAATTCATTGAATAACTCAATTGATAATTCAATTCCCAAAATTCCCAATTGGAAGGTATAGATTTATAAACCAAGATTAAACCAAATGTAACTCATTGAAAAATTATTCACCACTTTGAAAATACGTAAATTATTATCACTGTTGAGAAAATTCAACGACTACAATATACTTAGGAAGCAATATTGCAGCAAAAAATTAAATCAATATAGATTAAGAATTGATCCAAACATAATCAAAGAGTTAATCCATTCAATAGAAAAAGTATGACTGAATCCATAAACAGAATAAATTCTATGATTATTCGGAGAAGAAAATATTAACAATAAATTGAGAATGATAAAACAATAGAGTTTTACTAATTAGAAATCAAATGCATAAATTAAAAATAAATAAAATATCATCTACTGTACAAGTTCATCCCTCGTCTTACCTTGAGAATTTAGGTACCCATAAATATAATGGACAATAAAAATCTTCCAAAGAAATGGAACAAAGCGACAGCCATTGGAGTCATGATTTGCGTATGTTTTGTCTTCTGTCCGCCTGCTTCTTTTTCTTTTCTTCCAGTCGCCACACCAAGCAAGTAAAAAGAGAAAAAAAACTAGCCGCCTGACTCCAAGAAGAATAATAGGTTTTAAAAGTCAAAACTCCTTTTTGAAATTACATTTTTTCCTCCTTTCTCTATTCTAGCCCTTTTCACTTCAACCCCTCTTTATTCTAGCTTTTCTGCTTCAGCCCTTCTTAATTTCAACCTTTTTACTTCAGCACCTAAAGCCCAACTCTTGTGTAATTTGAGAAAGATAAAGCTCAATGACAATTATGAGTGTTGGGCCCACGTGAAAGATGTATCAGTTTCAGCCTTTTTATTCCATGGGCTGCCATCAAAATAAAAACAAATTTAAAACCCGAATAATAAAGTCCCAACAATGTTAAGTGTAAAGCCCAATTATAAATTATCTCTTACCAACCAATAATGCAATATTTAAGATTTAAAATATTATAAAAATCATGCTCAAATATATCTCAGTGTGAATAGATAATAAATTCAATAATATAAATTATATCCAATTATTTTTATTCACATTTTAACATTTTAATCCAATAATAGGGTATTTAGAATGCACTTTCACGCACTCATCACCACCTTAGATTAAGGCAGACCCAGCAAAAAGAGATACAACAAAGTATTGTGAGTATCATAGTGACCATGGTTACCTCACTGATGATTGTATCCAATTGGAAAAAGAAATTGAGTTCCTGATCCCACGAGGGCAGCTACATTGCTTTATGGCACATGATAATCAGAACATGGCTCGCCCTCCTCCAACACCTCAACATCAGTAGTCAGTGGGGGAGATCAGAATGATTTTGGGAGGATTTGCTAGTGGTGGAGAAAACTGCTCAGCTAGAAAAGCCCACATGCGCAAGGTTAGGACAGATAAAGTATTGGAGGCTCAGACTGTGACCTAGGCACCCCGAATCAACATGGACATTACTTTCTTGGATGTAGACCTAGAGGGGCTACCAACACCCTCATGATGATCCCTTGGTGCTTAAAGCCATCATTGCTAACAGGACCATCCATCGGGTCTTAATCGACAATGGGAGCTTTGCCGTCATTATCTTCACATCAGCCTTCGGCAAAATAGAGATAGACAGGGACAAGCTCAAGCCCATAAGAGCTAACCTAGATGAACCATTTGTAAGCCATGAAGACGAAGAGGTGCTCCCTGTATTGGCCCCGCCGACCTAGATGGACCCAATCAGAGAGTATCTTCAGAATGGAACCTAGCTAGAAATCCCAAAGAGGCCGCGACTAAGAGCCAGGTCATCCAGATTCACGATTTTGCAAGGAAACATGTACAGGCAAGGCTTTTCAACACCTCTTCTTAAATGTGTAGGAGATGAGGATGTTGACTACATACTCAAGAAAATTCACGAGGAAATTTGCAGTAATCATATCGGAGCTCGAGGTCTGGTAGGAAAAGTACTCAAGCAAGGGTACTTCTGGCCCACTATACTCAAAGATGCTACAGATGTAGTCAATAGGGGTAAGGTCTGCCAGATACACACAAACGTCCCCCACTATACACCAGAGCTCCTAACCTCGGTGGTAAGACCTTGGCCCTTCCAACGATAGGGTCTAAACATACTTGGACCCCTTCCCACTCGTATTGGACAGTACAAGTTTGTCATTATTAGGGTGGATTATTTTAATAAATGGACAGAGATGGAGCCCTTGGCAACAATCACAGAATAAAAAGTTCAAAACTTTACCTGAAAATCTATAATCTACAGATTTAGAATATCCAGGGCAATTGTTTCCAACAATGGAAAGCAATTTGACAATCCCAAGTTCAAAAAGTTATGTGCCAAGCTAGGGATAAAAAACTACTTCTCAGCTCCAACTCATTCTCAATCCAACGGGCAAGCAGAGGTGACCATTTAAACCGTAAAAACAGCTCTGATAACCAAGCTATAAGCTTTGAAAGGAAAATGGGTGGAACACATCCCAGAAGTGTTGTGGGCCTACAGAACCACTGTCAGATTAGCAACTCAGGAAACACTGTTCGCTTTAGCCTTTGGAACCGAAGCAGTGGTACTTGTGGAGGTTGGCATTCCATCCCCCAGGGCTGAGTTCTCAGAGCCCGAACATAATGACGAGTCACTTTTACTAAATCTCGACCTCTTGGATAAAAAGAAGGACAAGGCTTTGTACCGCATCGTGAGTTACTAAAGGAAAACAACAAGGTACTACAATAGGAGGTGATTCGCACTTTTTGTGTGTCTGAATTATATTAAAATATTACACCCAAGTATAGGTGGTCGAATTGTAGTTTTCTCGGTTTTTAAGTCCAAGTATCGATCCCACGAAGAGTTAAGTAATGCTAAAGAAAAATAAAAATAAAATAAAATAAAATAAAATAAATAAACACAGTTAAATGGTTTTTTTGGAGTAGTTTGATGTTTGATTGCTTGTGGTGTGAGCTTAGTCTAATTAACTGGTTTTAAAATAAAAGGCAGGCGGAAGTAAAGTGCAGATATAATAAAGTGCGTAAATAAAGCAGATTAATTGACAGAAATATAAAATATACCCTTCAGTTTAAGGATCCCATATGCTTTATATTGGTATTGTTACGGAATTGCTACCACACATCAATCAACTTCCATTTTACTGGAAAGTTAATCGGTAGGTCTGATGTACATATTCAGCACACAATAGCTTATTAGGCTATTGTGAAGGTAATATATATTATAACACAGCTGCTTATTAGGCTATGCTGGATTATAGACGTTCCAATTGACTAATTCAAGTAAAAACCACTGGTGGTATAGACGATCATCCAGCGACTTGTCAGGTCAGCCGGTGGTAGTTAATCCTAGTACAACAACTTGTCAGGTTAGCTGTATTTAGATATGTCACCTGGAAAGTCAAGCCACTCAAATGGAATACTTGAATTATTCAATAGATCATCGTGGTATATATATATATATTGACAGTAGAACTTCCTCAGCGTTCCAATGTAGGACTAGCCATACCAAAAGGATCACCGGGGTTATTCTAGCAGGCAATATTATTATATATAGTAATATCATGCGTCAGTGAAACTTCCTCAGCGTTCCCGTGGAAGCAAAGCCATACCGATAGGATCACCGGGGTTATTTCAGCTGGCATGTCTTATATATATAATAAACATATAGATAAAACATCAGCAATTCCATAAACACACCAATATTATACATATGTTCCCCTCGCACTGGAGGATATAAGGAACTACTCACGCTCCATTGCTATAGACGAGCAAGGAGTGTTGACAGTTATCATTACAACAAAATTAAAGTACGAAATGTAAAAGGCTTTCGTAGGGAACGATTGAAACACAGCCACTCTTATTATCAGTTAAGATGATAAAGTGGCAGCACTTCAACTATCCGAATGGAAAGCTATATCAGAAATGTAGAAGTACAGTACTGGAACTGAAAGTGTATCACGGACCGGATCGTGTTTTCACTTTCTTCTTTCTTTTTCTTCCTTTCTTTTCTTTCCTTTCTTTCTCTTTTTCTTTCCTTGGATTTCTCTTAGAATCTCTCTTGTTTCTCTCTGGTTTCCGGCCTGCATGCAGAGGAGGTGAAGCTGCCTATTTATAGGCGAAATGGAAGCAGGAGGTGGAGGTCTTACATGTGCTGACTAAGGGCCACCGTCCGGACGGTGGCAGTGCCGTCCGGACGGTGGTGCAAGTGGTTTTGCAAGTTGCATGATGTGCTGGCTCTTCATGTTGGACTATTACACTTTGACCTCCTTGAGTTTCCATCTTCTTGACATTGCTCCCTTCTTCTTTAATTATTTCTGCATTTATCCTGCAATTGTATATAAAAACTGTTAAAATAAATAATTTCCGCACTAGCCCTAATTCACTTTAATTACAAGTTTTTAGTGTGATAATTCTACTAATTCGATTTTTTTAAATACTTCTAATTTACATCGAATTGATGTTAATCAGGAGGGTCAGACACATGAATTTTAAAGTCAGAGATCTCGTACTCAGAAAATTTCTTCTTGCAAAAAAGGACACCACTCATAGAAAGTTAGGTCGCAACTGGGAAGATCCTTATATCATCTCGAAGATAATCAGACTTGGGAATTATGAATTGTGGATGGAGGAAGAAAAAATCTTGCCTCAATCTTGGAAAGCTAAATATTTGAAGAAATTTTTTCAGTAAATTCTTGTAAGAATGTCTCCATCAAGAAAGTGAGAAGTTACAGCTCAATCAACATTTTACAACTAGCATGAGCTCCTCAGCTCATAAACAAAAGATGAGCTCTTCAACTCAGAAATAACAATGAGTTTTTCAACTCATAAATAAAGATAAGCACTTCAGCTCATAAACAAAAGATGAGCTCTTCAGCTCATAAGCTCATAAACATGGCAATCAATATAGTAAAATTACAAAGAAATAAGCAAGCAAGAAAAAAGAGATTATTATTCATCAACGCTATGGAGTACAATACAAAGAAAAAGAAAAATAAAAAGGTCCTAAGCCCTTCCAAGCCTCCTCGACAACTCAGACATCTACTCTTATAAGCGAGCATTCATAGCCTACAGACGAGCGTTCTCTTCCTTCAGCTCATTACGTTCCTTCTCCACTTTCGTGAGTTGATCTGAAAGCTTCAGCTCAACAACAGAAAATAAAATACCATCACAAGGGGAACTAGATGAATGAAAAGAGCAACCAATCCTCCTACGTTTCCTTGAAGATGTAGCAATGTCCTCGTCCACACCTGATTTAGCAGAAGAAGAGTCAAGAGATAGACTCAATATAAGCCACCTAGCTAACCCTCACCAGCTCTGTTGGGGTCAAATTAGGAGTACCTGCACAGTAGAAGCTCAATAAGAACCAATCACCATGATTATAATAGAATTGATTCTAAGCCTCTACCTTTGTGAGAAAAGCGCCCCCAAGAGCAAGGGACCCGAGAATGTCTGCATCGCTGCTCAACAGACCTCCAAGAATCTCCAGAGGCAAAGAAAAAGCATTAAGCCCATCCTTTAAGAGAGGTGGGAACATCTAGGACCAGCCGGGATTGAAATGGCACCTCCATCTGAAGAAGCTAAAGCAAGGGAGCTTGTCCTTATCAAGCTTATAGAAAAAAAGAAATTCAGCAACAATAGGGAATTCACTGTTGCCTTGTAGATGTCAAAAAATGAAGAAGGTGATCATAACACCCCACCCTTCAAGAGAGAGGAGAGAGGGGCATAACCCAAAGAAAGTAAGAATCCACCCAATGGAAGGATGGATGGGTAGATGATGTCTCATCTTGAAAGAACCTTCAAAGAAGCAAATTTCTTGTGGGGGGAGAAAGTTGCAAGGCTCATCAAGGGTTGAGACTCGAATGAGTAAGTCAGTAGGGAGAAGATATCGCCTCTCGATTTCTTCTAATTTTGTAATGGTAACCACAAAAGAAACTACGAAGTTGGAGTGCCACCTCATGTCGAACGTGGGTTGAGCTCCTTGTTTGAACAAGGAAGTAAGAAGGGAAGATATGGAAATTAGAAGAAAGATAGAGAACATAGAGAAAAAGAAACCCAGGGAGAACTAGAAACATGATCTCAAGATTCACTGGCAAGAAGAAATCCCAAGACTTGTAGATAACAAAGAAATCCCAAATTTTATGGAAACATTAGGAAATTCCAAATTTTAAGGGACAAGGAACATGTGAAGATGAACCGACGACTCTTTGTGTTTCCATAATCATTATAGTGGAGGCATTTTAAAATGGTATGTGGGCACGAATAATGAATCGGATTATCACTTTTCATATCGAAAAGGTAGAGCTCAGATAAACAACTCAACTCTGGTAAGATCAGCTCAAACAAAAGCAGATCAAGTCAGCCCAAAGATGTATTCTTCAGCCCAAAATAGGCAGAGCTCAGGTAAAGATATGGGAATAGCCAGGGGAAGAGCTCCCGCGAAAAAAGTAGACTAAACTCTTTAGCTCGTGAAGGTTGAGCTCTCCACAATTCGAGGAAATATAAGGCCCTTCGACTCATAAGGCTATTCAGCTCATCCAAATTTAGCAAATCAACTTCAAGAAGATCGTAGTTCTCCTCAAAGTAGGGGCAGAGAGCACAGAAAGAATGCAAGAGCACAACACCATAATTAGAAATACAGCAATTTAAAAAGAAAAAAAATGCAAGAACGTTGGATTAGATGAAAACATTTTTTCATTTCTAGGTAACAGTTAGGAGCCATTTACAAAAAAAAGGGGGGGGGAACAAAGTACAATGGAATTTTAAGTCCCCACATGAGGGTCAACTGAAGTCTCAGGAAGCTTGGGAACCTCGGGAGCAGTAGCAGTTGTTGATGCAGGATCAAAGGGAACCTCATACAGCACAAGAGTGTTAGTTAGAACAAGTTTAGTATGAGCAATAGACAGCTCGGGAACCACAAAGGCAGAAGCTGGAGTTGAATTAAGAGTTAGAGAAATAGCCAGAGTAGAATTAAGAGCCAGAGAGAAAGCCAGAATAGAAGAAACCATGTAGGCAAGGACCTCGACATAAGAGGTAGATACTTCAGCACCCCCAAGAGCAAGTTCAGAAGCAGAGGGAGCTAAAGCCTCAGCCTCTTTCTCAACACTTGGAACCTCCTCCTCCTTATCTGAAGGTGGATCAAATTCAAAGTCCAAGTATGGATATGCCCGCGTGGCTAGATCTTAGAAAACAGGATATCCAATGACCCACTTGGTGGTGACATCCTCTTCAAGTTTGGCAATCATAGTATCATTATGTTTAACGACAACTCTCTCCACCTCAATCTCTCTTTGTAGAGTGTTATTTACTTCAGCCAAAATATCGTGTTCTCTCTTCTTGGCCTCATAAGATTCTAAGGCCACGAAGGTCTCCTTGCCAGTCTTAGTGCAATCGTCAGTCTTCAACCTGAGCTCCTCTTTGGTCTTTTTGACCTCATCCTCAGCTTTCTCTTTTTCAACTTCCAAGCTCATATTGGTAGAAGACAACCTCTCTGTTTGAGGTCATAGGTCCTAAACCTGAGCTTGAAGGTCATTATTGGCGAAAGCCAGCTCGGAAGCTTTGAGCTCAATGGCCTTTGACACCTTGGCTGAGCTCTTCAGAGCTCTGATTCAACTCTCCAAAGCAGTCACATGAATGGCCAACTAGGAGCATATACAACCAAAAGATAAAGTCAGCATGGAACTACGACGCAAGACAAAAATGGAACTTGAGAAAACCAAAAACTTACCGAAGTAGCTCCGTACAAGGCTGTGGTGACAGAAGTCCCAAGGGGTATAGTGACAGCCTTTTGGATGTCAAACTTAGGGATAATGAAGGCGATGGAATATGTAGCAAGTTTCATATTATCAATAAGGGATCCCTTGTCTTTCTCAACCTTAGAGCCCTTCAAAAGCAGCTGATGAGACTTCTCAGCTGAACTAAGGCGACGGCCTAGGCAGAATTTGAGCAATCGGCTCCAAGGCTCCCTCGACCTCTACCAATAAAGGAGAGGTTGGAACTGCGGTTTGCTTGGGGTCTCCTCTAAAAGAGGAAGGTACTGTCCTTGGATGAAGTAAGGTCTGAGCGATCTTTGATGAGCTCGGCAGTGGAGTAAGAATCACTTGGGGAGATAAGGGAGGAACATGAGGCATTTCAGACCTTGGCACCTTGGCTAGTGGTAGAACCACTTCCTGATCCAACCTCGACCTTGCGTTTTGCCCCAGTTTTCCTTAGCAAATTAACCTTCACCCTCAAAGCTTTCGATGTTGGTTCCATTGAGCTAGAGCGTAGAAACCCAAAGCAAACAAATCAGAAAGGAAGAAGAAAGAAGTGAGACAAAAGTTAGGGATAGAAAGAGGAAGTGTTACCTGCCACCTCCTCTACTCTTAATGGGGATAGGGGTCTCAACCCTAACCTCTGAAGGACTAAACCCAAGTTTAGTAAGCACTTTGGGCTTGATGAGCTCGAAATATTTCTCTGGATTTCAATCCTCTAAGATCAGCAAAACTAGCTTATCTTCAGCGCTGAGCTTGAGTCGAATACCTGAAAAGCAAAACAAATCAAGTAGAACAAGGTCAGCGAAATAAATCATCAAGGTTGAACTAAGTTTACTCAGGCAAGGCTTACCTGGATTATTAGGGGCAATCCAAGCCCGAGGAACAGGGAGGGTGTCAGCTACATCTGTGGGATTGTATTCTCATTCTCTACCCGACACAAAAAAAAGAGCTTCTTTCTACCCTTATAAGAGCTCGGGAGATCAGTAATGATAGCTTGGGCTTTTACCCGTTCGAAACATATAGGAAGTCGTCAGAAGGAGTGTATTTGACATTGAAAAACTTCATAAGCAAAGGCATGGAAGGAACTCCAAGCTCGTGTTTCTTGAAGAAAACCAGGAGACCCATCAAAATACCCCAAACGTTGGGAAAAAGTTGAGTAAGACAAACGTTAAAATGTTGAAGGACTCTCTTAAGGAAGGGATGCATTGAAAAACGAAGGTCGTTCGAAAGAGCGGTCACAAAGAAGTAGAACTTCTTAGGGATCTAGGAGTCTTACTTGATGTCCACATGAGGACACCATTAATGCATACCTTGAGGAAAATTGAAACGAGCAGATAAAACCCTCATGTAAGGGGGTGTGACCTCACTAAATCCAACGAGGTCTGAAGCTCTGGGGGCAACCTCTGCACCTTCAGTGCTGCCAAAAATTGCAGCACCACTCACTTTGGCTTTACCTTTTATAGATTTCTTTGGCACAAGGGAAGATGACGGGGGGAGCTCCTCATCTTATTCCCCAGCATCGACAGAATCGACACCAGAAAAATTATCAATCTCCTCCCACAAGTCTCCTAAATCGATGTCTTTTTCCCCAGCAGACCTTTCACCCATGGCAAGAGAGAACGATGAAGCAGTAGCTTCAGAAAAGCCAGGCAAGATAGGATTAGAAAAAGGGAGGTAAAATGAGGAATAAGAAAATGGGACACTAGCAAAACAATCCCTGAGAGTCAAGGGATTAAGACTCCAACAACCAATATGGAAGACTCTAACAGTGGAATAAGGGTCCAAAAATAGGAGAAAAAATGACAAGTAACCTCGATTCTTAAAGTAGCAAAAACGAAAGGTCCAAAAATGCAGCAACCACCTTGAATTCGAGGGATTCATAACAAAGAAAAGAGCATAGCCAAGAAGTGCACCTTACCAAAGAGAGAGTGATAAACCGAAGTCCAAAAGGAAATCGAAGAGCAAACCTCACAGAACCTTCGAGTCAAATGGGGGGAATTGGTACTCTAGCAAAACCCTAAGATCTCCTCCGGATTGAAGAAGCTAAAATCACATGAGAAGAGAGAGAGAGAGCAAAGCCTGGGGAGAGAATTCAAAAGGTAAAGTAAGGCGGTCCCCCTTGTCGCAAGAACATTTAAAGTTTTGTGTACGTGGGCCGTCGAAATGTGTAACGTGCACGAGGAACAAGGAAGAAATGATTGCTCGTTGGGCTAAATCGTCTGAATGGAATCCCATCACGCGTAAATCGAGGTCGACCTATGGAGACCTAACTTGAGTTAGCCATAACTCAACCCCTACTCAAACCCACTTTGACCAGGGACTGGGGTCAACTAATGATACCTAGAAAAATCCCAAGTTTGAGCTTGGACATCGAGGTCAAGAAGGGAGCTCAACCTAGGGAATCAAAGCTCAGAGATCCAAACCTTGGGCTCCATCAACCTACATCCCAAGGAAAATGAGTGGGAGGCGGCTGACAACCACTAGAATCTCCCTCAACGGCAATAAACGTCAGTCTTGGCGCAAGAACCTCAACCGCCTAAACCATAGCCTGAAATCAAGCAAGGCGTTACAAAGGAGAGGAGAAGATCTCGCCCCAGACTCCATGGAACTAGGAATTATACTATAAATATTGTACAAAGTCCTCACTTAGAGGCAGAAAACAAAAAAATTACCAAGAAGACTGTGTAATCCTTTCATAACCTTCAATATAATTCTTAGGAGCAAGAAACTTCATTAAAGAGTAGATTAGCTGAGCTCCCGAGTTAGTGAACCACTATAACTCCTCTATGCAATCCACCCCTTATCCCTGAATTGCCGCATTACTCTCAGGAGCCTTGTAGCTCATATCATATCCCACTGTTTACATATTCTGCTCAATCACATTTTGCACACCATCAGTGTCTAAGCTGTGTAATGCTTGAATTTTTTTAACTCATATCTGACCATTCTATAATGGGTATAAATTGTCTTTTTCATTTTATACATGGTCGGGTTTGTTTTAATAGACTTATTAAATGGGTCTAACTGAAGAAATGTGGTTTGACACATAATACCAACATCCACGACACAAATGTTTGATGGACTACATTGATATATTATTGCTTGGTAATTGTTTTCATAGAACTCAACCCTATTCATAGAGTTAGAAATACACAAGATAAAGATAAATATCAATCATTCTCATCATTTATACTTATCCCGACTAAGTAAATAAAGATAAATATCAATCATTCTCATAATTTATATTTATCTCAACTGAGTAAATTGAACTCTCAAGTTTGTACATTGAAATGATAAGTAAGAATCGTGGAACTCAAATTAAAATATATGATCAAGTGCCCTAAAACCATGAAAAATATGTGGTCGAAACATAATGGATACATACATGAACGAAATGTTTGATGATCAACATCAATGATATATTGATTGGTGCTTGTTTACAAGTATCTAACGCTATTTATAGAGTCAAAATTACATAATATAAAGATAAATACCACTGATGTTCATCACTTATATTTATTTAGATTAAGTAGATAATGATAAATTTCTTTGAATTCTATGTTTGTCTATCATTGCAAGTTCAACTTTATAATGACATGAATTCATTAAACCTAACCCGTACTCAATACGTTGTTGCTGATTTCGTGCTGGGAGCACGGTCGTACTAGGAATTGTTAGCCATAGTTCAACCCTTACATAAAGAACAAAAACTAAACAAAATGACCACACCCAATGGAAAATTGTAATGGGAAAGGTAGAGGACAAAGGCCAATATGACAAAGCAAGACAAGTAGATAATTTAATGATTTGTAGATACCAACATATATTTTACTGGCTCAAGGCCTATACTTCCTACAAAATTTCAAACTAAAGAAGGATGTTTTGCTTTTGTCTTTGTCTTTTGAGGGGAACCCAATATTTGTAAAGTTCCATCCTTTGATTCTTGTGTATTTTTGTTTTGATCAATATATTACTTTACTTTCCAAAAAAAACATATATTTTACTCAAAGGGAACCAATTATTCTTCAAAACCTTTCTCAATTTTAAATTTAATTAAGTTAAGAGGTCATTATCATTACCAAAGAAAAGTTTGATTTCTTACGTTTCTCTTTCGGGGATATATTTTGTCCTATTTTAGATTTCTCTTCGCACCTCTGTGGGTATTTTTCTTTACTATAGAGAAATCGGTCTAAGTAGTAATATTCTAATATATTTTTTTGATGGATTGTACCCAAGGAAACATTAATCAGAAAAAAAAAGGACAGAGAAAAATAATGTCATGGTTTTCTAAATAACAATATTAAAAAGAAATGGTTTGCCAACTTGGGGTAGGTTAGGCATGTTATATTTTCAAGGTAATGGGGAAGAACAATGTCATTTTGGTTAGGTGAAAGGATGCTTCCTCCTATTTTTTTTCCAAAGGTAAAAATTGTATAAATATTAACCATAAAAGTACATGTGAGGCAAAGTCTTTAACAAAATACATTAGGCTCAGTCTAGTGTAAAAACAATGTAAACAACATGTACACAAAAATACTCTACGTGATAGAATTCTGAAGGAAGTATAAGCCTTGCGACAGTAGTTCTGACTGAATCCCACTTCAGGAGAGTAACATTTGACAGAATGCAAGCTCTTGGATCATTGGTAAATGTTCAACATCCCAGAAAAAGCCACATGACATGAAGTTTACCCAAGGCAACAATTGTGAGGCCCAAGAATTCACCAAGTGTGAGGTTTACTCGATGAAGTTGTTGGGTAGACACCAAGAGTGCAACAGTTGCCAATTTTGAGGAGAAGATTTGAACTTTGAAGATGCTAATCTATATATTTCAATTTGAAGGGTCATGCACAATATTGAGATGCTATCCTTACTCTTGTTTGTGAAGATTTTGGCACTCCTTTATCTTAATCTGTCAATATTGAGATGCCTCCTCCTCTTGGTTTGGAAGAAAATAAAAAAAAAAATTTTATCTAATTACTTTCCTTCAGATGACATCCTCATTACAAAGTGGTCTCAATCCTCAAGTATATATGCCCTTTTCATTGAATAAAGTTTTTTCTTTTTTTTTAAAATCTCAATGTGATTTAGTTCTCTGTTTGCCATCAACTATTGCAATTGATTAGTCAGATTGATCATTTATTTTCTTGTTAAAATTCACAAAATTGGTTCTCAAATTAATTCTGATAATTATGAGCTTAAGTCTAGACTCCTTTAGAGCCCATTTCAAGCATAAAAATAAAAACAAATAGTGATCAGTATCTTGACCTTTTGGACTTGTAGAAGGTAGCCCAAGTAGCACATTTAAACAAATTTATTGGGTTCGAACTAGGCTGCAACCCAGTTCCAGAAGAGGCTCAATGCTAATAAGCTTGGGAGATAGGAGCACGGCATCGAGCCAGTCTACAAAAGCTGCAACATGACACATGGACATGGGACAAGAGAACATAACCTAACTGTTATGATGAGCAAAAATCCACAAGTAGTAGAGACGGATCACATACTACAATCGGCGAGTAGTGGATGTAGAAAAGACAAAGATGAACACCGAGGGGACCACAAAATTAGCCAAAAAGGACCAACACGAAACTTTAACTACCAATTCTATAAATAGCCAACAATGCTATAGTGCATGAAGAAAGAGCCATTCGAAACACTATTAAGTAAATCCTAAGCAATACCGTGTAAAAGACTTCAAGCCAAACAACATGTAACAACAATCTTCTTTCTCAAACAATACAATGTCAAAAGAATAAGAGTTTATCATATAGTGGACGTAACCTTTGTTTTTTAGTTAAGTCGAACAATTTACATCGCTGTCTTCTTCTTGCAGCATACACATAGTATACACGCTCACATTCTCATATGCACACATACACACTCTCTTTCTCTCTCTCTCTCTCGTTGAGCCATCTCCTAGGCTATGTTGCAGTCCAGTTCAGTCGATTTCGAGCACCATCAACTTGACACCATCTATAGGAACGATTTTCATCATTTGTTCTTGAGTTTTCTTCATCCACTTATTAGTTTGATCGTCTTTACTCGAAATATAAGTAAAACTCATGCGAAATAGTAGAACCTACAGAACCAACAAGGTACCATCCACAAGAACAATTCGAAAAACCTCTGAATCCCGACCATAAACTTTGAGAATGACCACTTGGCGACGACATCCAGAAGCGCAGAATAACCATCCTCTTCAAGATCGTTAGAACCTACCACCACCCAATGGAGTCATATATGCCTATGACCACAATCACTCAAAGAAAATCACCGTCGATGACATCCAGAAGAGAGAATAGACGACGAGGCCGATAGCCACGCCAGAGCTGTTGTAAGAGAAGATCACCTTCCTCCTCCCCAACATAACACCATGGATTAGTTCTGTGAGGAAAATTTTGAGAAATCCAGCAGGAGCTGGGAAACATCAAAGAATTAGTGAAAGGGAAAACCCCTGTCTCCATGGATGCCCTAATTCAACAAACTGAATCCCCGCTTGCCACATAAATCTTACACTTTCCTTTACTATAGAAGTTTAGAATGCCGTAGATAGAGGTGTTCTATAGGACTAAAGACTCTATAGAACACCTCAACTTGTACAAGAATCAAATGAAGCTATGTACAGAGGTTCAACCAAGACTCCCTGAAGGTTAAAAATATAGATGACAAGTTCGTCCTGATCACCTTTATGTCGAGACTCGGCATCCACTCCAAAGATTTACTATTCTCAATCGCTAAGAACTCCCAAGCAACAATGGCTAAGGTCCTCGCCAAAGTGGAGAAATACATAAATGGAGACGAGGCGCTCTGCATGAATGGGAACGTGTCGAGCTCGAGTGAGGGTGAGAAGAAAATGAGAGACCGTAGCCCAAAAAAAGAAAGAAGGTGAGACCAATCACCTTCTATTAAACCTACACAAGTTACACTATTGTCGATGTCCCCTAAGGATTTTTTAGGTACGATTTTATTGACAAAAAGGCACTCAAGTTGATCCTTTTTATTAGACAGGGATAATTACATCAAAATCTAATTAAATGTTCAAGATTCATCAACCACAACAAACATTCATCAACTACACCAAATTGAATGCTCAAGATTCATCAATCACACGGTACCAATCATAACAGATTAACTGAAAATAAGCTAAAATTATTCACTAAAGTTAATATTTATAAAAAAATTAACCAAAAAATGGCAAATGAAAGCTACAATTACCAGTTCACCACGATTTGAGCGCAAAGAGATTGAGGGAGAGATGAGTGATGAACTACTAGCTAAGTGAAGGAGAAGGTATTGCCTTCGTTCGACAATTCGATTGGGAGAGATTCAGAGAGTTGATTCGTTCAAGTTCGACTAAGAGGGGCTGTTTCGTTCGAGTTCGACTAAGAGAGAGCTTGATTCATTTGAGTTCGATTGAGAGAGAGAGGGGGGGCTGATTCGTTCAACGATAAGAGAGAAAAAGAGTCTATGAGTGGAGAGAGAGGCAGCGGCTGAGCGATTAGGTTAGGGCAAAAATGCCTAAAAACGCTAAAAGTCCACCTTTAATAGTCTCTAAATTGACTCGTCCCGGTTTGTCAATTAACGTCCGATTTAGTGGGTTTAGTCATGAAACACCCGGTTGGACGGATTTTGACCGGGTTTTATGTTGAAACGGTCTAAAACACTATGTGGTCCAGTTTGGTGACCGGTTCACTGGATCAACCCAACAGGCAGGGTGAGGTTTTAAAACATTACTAGAAACACTATATTCATTTGATATTGTTTTCATAATATTTCTCTTCCTTTCATAATGTTTTGATTCATTTGATCTAATTTGTTGATTTGATGAAGCAGTAACATGATCCAATAGTATTATTGTGACCATAGTTATCAGAACTAGACCAAATGTTGACTCGATAGAGAAACCGAGTCAATGGATTACTAGTTCAACTGGTCGTATAATAAAAAAATAAAAAATATAAATCATAATACTACCACAATTCAGGTAAAAAAGATTGTCACTATAAATGTGTATTTCATCACTGAAGAGTTTCAACCCACTAGTTATTATCCGTACCTGAAGGCATCACGATGTCATATAAAATTCGAACGCCCAAAAAATAGATATCGCTATATCAAATAACAATTTTTTAAAAAAAAAAAATCAAAATTTCCTCAAAATACACGATTTCAAATAAATATCTACATGTGTATACTATCATATATGAATACTGTTTGAAATAAAAGATTTTATTGAACCACAAATTTTAAAAAAAAATAGATGATTCCACTTGTGATAGAAATGAGTGATATGGTAGAGAAATATACGAAAAAAATATGTGTGGATAAAATTTACAGTATTAATTATTTATATTTATACTATTTTTAAAAGTGGTTTAAGGAGAAAAAAAATAATTTTCTTATTTTCCCTTTAGTAATTTTATAATGTCAAGCATGTCCTATCATCTTATATTTAACTCTTAGGCTTCCATTTTTTGGAGTAAAGACTTTTGGCCTTCAATTTTGTTTACTCACTGTCATAGAGTTCATTTCATCGTAAATTTAATAACTAGAGAAATTGATGCAACTTGTAGAATTCTAGAAAAAAATATATGTATACATCCAATTTATAATATAGATAATACTAATATTATCCTTCCACATTTAAGCATTTAAATTAGTATTTATTGCTTTGTGGGTACATTAACCCTTCTATTGTAACTGGGGTTTGCCTTTATGTATTCTACAACAAATTATTCTACACTTGAATATTTACATTAGTTTTTTTCACTCTGTTTGTCTATTCATCCTCTTTGTCCAAAATATGAATCAATAGCAACTCTAGGCTTCTCATTGTCTCTTTCTGCAATATGTTTGGAAGATCAACATTAAGCTGAGATGAGAGATCCTTGTTAGCAAATCAACACATTTTTTTTAACAATTGAGTGCAAATTAAAATCCCATGATTTGAAGAGACTCTTGAAAACAATTGTGGAAGAACCTGGTATGTTTAATTGGGTCCTTTTAAATAGAAAAACATTTCAGTCATTAATGCTTTGTAAAAAAAAAAATTGTTAAAATTTCTTGATATTTTTCAGGATTAATTGCGGCTGTGGTCCCCAAAGTATTCATTTTGTCTCATTTTGGTCCCCAATGTTCTAATTGTATCAAGTTGGTCCCTCATATATTACATATGCACTTACCTAGTCCTCGTCGTTGACGTCGTCCACAATGCTCGCGATTTATAGCCATGTGCTATTCACGTGACCACATGTGAGGGGCTTATAAGAAATTTAACCCTCCTCCCATTCCTGTTTGTGAAACTGATCAGGAGACTCTTCAATGTCTTCACTTGTTCTGCAACAGACAAAAGATTTCATTTAGAGCAAAACACGATTAGGGAAAAACAAAACACCATTAGGGGAAAATCATAACACCATTAGGGCAAAGCAGAACACCATTAGGGAAAAGTGCAAAGATGGTATGTTTCAAACGACGAAAGACTGAGAATCAATATGCAGATGAAGACATTCCCCATTATGCTATGTACTCATTCTTATAGATTTGAGTCTAAGGTTCATGGGTAAGCCTGATTTTTAAAAGTCAGTATTCAACAATATATAGTTTTTGTGTTTGATCGAAACCATTGGTTTGTGTATTGGAAACTCTTTGTTAATAGTTTATGTGTTAGTTGCAATATTTTATAGTTGATGTGGTCCTTGAAAACCATTTGTTTATGCATTGGAAACTCTTCGTTAATAGTTTATGTGTAAGTTGCAATATTTTATAGTAGATATGGTCCTTGAAAACCAGTTGTTTATTTTAGGTTTTTTGACAATATTTGTATAAGACCTAATTCTTCACTTTTCTCAATGGAGGTTCACCACAGTGGTGAATTTAGAGAGAAGCCAAACAAGGTTTATATTGGAGGACAAATGGATTACATAGATGATTGTGAAGTTACCTTGATGTCGCTTATTGAAATGGATGATATAGCCTCTATTCTTAGATATGCTTAATACATTGGATATTATTACAGAATTCCTAGTATGGAATTGCACAAAGGGCTAGTACATATGGTTATTGATGAACGTGTTTTGGATATGTCACATAATTTGAATCAAAATAGGGTAGCTCAAGTACATTTTCATCATGTAGATGGTATCTAGTAGAGAATCATTAGGTTGATGGTGATGTCTCAGTTGATAAAGGGAAAAGGGTAGCATCAGAGTGTGATGAATCAGACAGTGAATACCTGATGTGAACCTCAATCGACTTACTTTGACACCCAACAACAATATTGGAGAAACAACCTAAGAAAGCCAAACTCAGGTCTATGGATGGAGAATCTAAACCCGCTGAGAACTTGTTTCAAGAACCTAGATTATATTAAAATCTAGACCCATTGAAGAACCCATCTCAAGAACCCAGATACAAATGTTATGATCTACCTTTGATAAGTTCAAAAATGTAATCAAGAACAAGAGGAGTAAACTCAACTCAACTCACAATCAAAATTCATTATGTATTGTCTCCTATTACTAGCAACAGAATTCCGATAATTTTCTTCATCAAAACCAGCCCCATAAAGCTCTTCATCTTCTACCCTTACTTCCCTCGGTTGAGCTTTTTCCCTTCTACGAGCATTAGGGACGTTTTGTGGCTACCTCTCATGTGTATTCTCCATCTGATCTATCCGTTCGTGAACTTGCTCCAGTTCCAACTTCATCACACGCCTCATCTCACTCATCATGGCCTCCATAAATAATTTCGGATCAGTAAGATCCGTAGCATTGTTGTTAGTCATAATTGCTGCAAAACAAAGTTAGAAAAATAAAATAAAATAAAGAATAAGGACCTCACAATTCCCTCCCTTAAGTGTTTACACTCAAGAATGTGGATCACTCTACACTCGTGTTTCACTCAAAATTCATGGCTTTTTTTAACCCTCTAAGGTTCTCACCACTCTTGCCTTTTTTCACTCAATAATTCTCTTTCAGTTCTTTTTGAAACTAACCAAACAAATCAAAATTTCTAGCAACAATTCACCAAGAACTCATCAAGGAATTTTGGGTTTGAAGAGTAATAATTCAAGGAACACGACTGACTAGATTTTCGGAAGCACAAAATAACAAAATTATCTGAATTTTGGGATAAGGTGATTTTCGGGCTTATTAGACCCAAAAAAAAAAGTATAGATGAAAACAACTAGAACCAAACAATTTCGGGCCTTCTTTCTCTCTCTATTTTTTTTTGACTCTTTTCAGCCTTCTTTTTTTTTTTTGAATCCTTTCTGTTTTTTTTTTACACCCTTCTGTTTTTTTTTTTATGAACAACAACTATCTTTTGATAGTAACAGAATAAGATTTTGGAACAAAATACGAACGGAATGGGGTAGAAGGATATTCGGCTAGACTTGAATTTGTGAACCGAATTTGGGAGTAAAGAACACAGAATAAAGAAAGAATATTTTTTTTTAAGATAGGCAAACCTGAACTAGAACCTTGGCTCTGATACCAAATGATGTGAACTCTCACAATTTTCTCACATCATTTGGTATCAGAGCAAGGTTTCCAACCATGTCTTATTCTATCATTTTTATTTCTTGCATTAAGTTTACTCCTCTTGTTCTTGATTAAATTTTTGAACTTATCAAAGGTAGATCATAACCTTTGTGGCGTTCCTACTTTTAATCTGGGTTCTTGAGACGGGTTCTTCAATGGGTCTAGATTTTAATATAATCTAGGTTCTTAAAACAAGTTCTCAACGGGTTTAGATTCTCCATCCATAGACCTGAGTTTGACTTTCTTGGGTTGTTTCTCCAATATTGTTGTTGGGTCTCAAAGTAAGTCGATTGGGGTTCACATCAATACCAACTTATGAAAGTGAGTATGATGAAATGTTGTATGATAGTTATGTTGATAAGGAAGCTGAATGGACTGTTTTGAACAGTAATAGGCAGAAAGAAACAACAACAGACAAAAGGCAGCAGTTAGAACTCAGTGATACGGATTGTGATTCTGAGGATATTTTAAGCTGCTTTAGTTCATCTGATGGCAGAATCATGCAAGAAAACATAAAAAAATCGAAGTATTTAGGGCAGAAAAAGATGAGGAAGACTCACATTTTAAACTGGGTATGTTATTTAGTACATATGAAGAGATCAAGGCTGCCATTAGACAACATGCTATCAAACATTAGAGAAATGTGAAATTAGTAAAAAATGATAAGAGTAGGGTGAGGGCACAATGTGAAGGGGGATGCAGTTGGTTGGTTTATGCTTGTAGAGTGCATGGTGAGAAAACATACCAAATAAAGACATACATTGGTAAGCATACATGTGGGAAAACTTATAGTAACAGAAATGTCAACTCAAAGATGATAGCATTGAAGTATATGGATAAACTAAGGGTCAATCCATGTTGGCCTATAAAGGCTTTTAAAAAGGGGGTTAGGAGAGATTTCATGTTGATGTATCAAGAAATAAATTGTACAGAGCAAAGAAAATGGCAATGTTATTGATATCTTACCTGTGAGCCAAGGTGGAGGGAACCAAGCTGCTGTGAGCCAAGGTGGAGGGAGCCAAACTACTGTTGGCCAAGGTGAAGGGAGCCAAGCTGCTGTGAAAGGAAGGCCTTGCTTTGAACAGGTAATTGCTACTAAGTAATTTAAAGCAATCCATTGAAGTAAACAATTTCTACTTTGTGGCTCATATCTTACCTTTTTCTCTATATAGCTTCAATGTTCAACCATTGGTTCACCACCAACTACTAGCAATGTCTTCGTCATTCGTACTCGAAGGGATAAAATACCATTCAAAGCACCCATAACTAATTTTTAGCTACTCTCTCTCTCTCTCTCTCTCTATATATATATATATATATATTAGCCAAGCTTCTATGCCATGTAAATGTGTTGCTCTCTTTTGAGTTTGTAATGAGAGTCTAAATCTAGCTTATAAACTTTTATGTACTCTTTGTTGCTCTCATTTTGGGTTTGTACTGAGATACCAACTTGTAAATATGGACATCTTTTTTTTTATACTAACAGGTTGTTACATTAATGAAAATCAATATTATGGACATATTTTTTTAACGCAAACAGGTTATTAAATTAATGAAAAGCAGCATTATGTGCATCTTTTTTTGATGCAAACAAGTTGTTAAATTCAGGAAAATCAGTATTATGGATAGGCTTTTTTTATGCAAACAGGTTGTTACACTTCCAATTACATCAAACATAACAATTACATTTATAGAAAATGACACTTTCACAACAAAAAAAGATAGAACACTTCCTACACGACAAAAATAGGGCACCTTCCCACACAACCCTACTCCAGAACACCCTCCACACAAAAAAAAAATAAAAAAATAGAGCACTACTACATAGCAAGAATATGGCACCCTCTTACAAAAAATAGAGCACCCTCCATAGACAAACAGAGCACTCTTACTTACAGTAAATGCCACACCCAAGGGAAAATAAAAAAATGTCCAAGAACATAATAGAGCATCCCATAATAATTTTTCCCTAGCTTTTGCCTTTCGTTGTTGGTTCTCCTATCTTTGCATTGATCACAACAATTCGGGTATCACATGCTTTGTTCTATCGCACATTGATGGATCATACCAAGCAAAAAATCCACACCCTCCTACAAATGCAATATTTTGTTAAATGAATTCAAAATTGAAAACTCAGTCACAGTAAAACTTTAAAACAAAATCTAGAACATCTTTTTTACTCCATATCTTTTACATTCAATGAACCTTCTTCATGGGTTGGTATCGGTCCATGAGGTCCTCATTTTGCCTATTTGTCTACAGCATGGTGTTGTCACCATTCCAGTTGTAATTGATCCATTTTCTTCCTTTTCCCTCATTTTCTCCCTCTCTTCTCCTATGCTCTATAACAGACAATGGGTCATAGGGATATATAACCCATAACTATTGGCGGGAATGTGTTCCCCACAAGAATAGAAGGAAGATTAAACGTCATATAAGCCCTTCACTTGTGGTCACGCGGATGGCACATGGCTATAAACCATGAGAATTGTGGATGGCGTCAACGATGAGGACTAGGTAAGTGCATATGTAATACATGAGGGACCAACTTGATGTAATTAGAACGCTAGAGACCAAAATGAGACAAAAAATGAATACTTTGGGGACCACAACCGCAATTAACCCTATTTTTGAATTATTACCCAACACATGTTCTTAACACAGTATTGTGAGAACATAACCTGGCAGGCCATCAGCTTTCAATAAGTTGATCTTTACTTCTATATTGGAATATGTGTATATATGCCAAAAAAGTTGTTACTAGCTTGTGTTTGCAATGTCAGGTTTCAGAAAGGTGTGAAGAGAAAGCTAATGGCTTTTATCAACAAGCTATGAATGCATTTTCTTTTATTTCTTTAATTTTTTTTGGGGTTTTTATTTTATTGTCATTAAATATCTCAATTTTGAGCCTATTCTACTAAAGCTCTCAGCTGCTTTTGTAGCACTTTTTTTTTGTAGCTTTAAGCTTTTGGGGTTTCATTATTGCGATAGACTGATTTTATGTATATCATACTAGAATTGAGCCTCTTCATTATTGCAATAGATTGATTTTATTTCGATGGACTTCAACCAAAACTCTTTGTTCTCAAATTGGATGATTATTCCTTTGGTAAATCGCAACGCGGTGATATTTTTGCCATTACTGAATTTGTTTTGGGGGTTGAATGAATATTGATATGGATTTGGTTTTGTAGGTGCCCATGCATGTTTTGACAAGTGCGATGAAACTGGAGTGTAAGCTAACACTATATAAAGTTTTTAGTTTGCCATCTAAGGAGGGCTAGGGCAAGATTTCATGATATTGGCACAGGCTTAGGGCTAAACTTTTTAAAATTTTAACAAACATTAAGAACTATTTATTCAATTTTTATGCATTTGGACATATGTTGTTTGTAGAAATTGGTGGTATGTAACAATGCAATGATCATCTGGACTTACAAATTCATCAATGCCAAATAGAATAGGAACCATCACCAACAATGATTTAGATTTATGAATTTAGGGATGGTGATCATTTCAATCACCAATTATTATTTGTCATTGTTGTTATTTTTCTAGTTACCATGCGTGCAAGGTATTGAAGGTGGAGAAACAAAAAAAGATGTACGGGATACATGAACACTTCAATTAATCTTATAATGCAGCATATTCTGACTCTCCGAATAAATTGTTAAAAGTTAGGTTTTTTTCATACCAAACTGTCCGGTGACTGCTATAATTTAAATTCCTTTCAAATTGATTTGGTAGTTCTCATGTATGCATAGATTAGGCCCTTTTGGGTTCTCTTTAATTCAATTGTTCTATATAATTGTGATAGTTCTTGATACAGGTGGTTTTATCTTGAAAAAATGGTATGAGGGTACGTTTTTCAAAAGTGAAGTGGAATTTCAATGTTAAAATGTCATTGGACAATAAGATGATGCTGAAGTCTGTAAACCCCCACATGTTTAAAAGTGATGTAATGAAATATCGATTAGTAATTAAATATATATAATGGTGTAAAAATGAAATCCATGAGTTATAACTACTAATACTGTAAAATAATAGTTAAAGCCGGTTTAGCTAGTGAATATGTGACATAACTTACAAAAGAACTTCTATCAACTATATTTGGGGGTACATATGTTGTGTAAGTTTGGGTTGGCTTTGAAAGGGTTTAGGATGGATTGAAAATAAAAAACAGAGGAAAAAGGCAAAACTGGCAAAACTGTACCGGTATTGTGTACCGGTACACTTTGGTCGAGAGAGTTTGACGTACTGATACAGCGTACCGGTACGGCCGAAAGACATCTGACTGTTTAATGTCGCGATTTAGAGTCCATTTTCAGCCTTATAAATACCTAGAGACGCCTCCTTTGGATCTATTTCGGCCCCTCCAACCTTAGAAACCCTAAGAGAGAAAGAAAGGAGAAAAAGAGAGGAAGAAATGGAGAGAGAGAAACACTTGCTTTGAAGGGATTTATACCTTGGAGTCCATCAAAACCTAACTTTTCAAGAACCAAAGGTAGGAAATTTCTTCATATTCTCTTTCATTGACGCTAGGGCTACTATATACATGTTTTAACGCTCATTAGTATATATTTGCTATGAGTCCTTTACTTCTTGGTTTCCTTGCAATTATTATCATGTTTTACGTGAAGTTAGGGTTGATACCCAATTTTCTTGATTCAAAAACCTAGATTCCAAGGGTAATGGATTCCCCTCTTGAAATCTTCCTTTATTGTTGATGTTGGAATCTTAGAACTTTGTATTGAGTGATGAATTAAAATTGTGGTTCATGTCTTGCAATTTTCTTAAGTGGTTATTGAAAATGTCACATGCCAAATTTGAGAATTTGTTTAATACGTGAAAATTGCTAGTTTATTGAAAATATGTTGGTTTCCATATTGTATGGTTGATGTGACGGACTTGAATTGCCTTCGAAAAATGTCGTAGAGTGTTAGAAGTTAGTCTATCCTAGTGGGGATGAGATGGTTGTCTAACACTTGTAGTGGGTTATCATTTGGTAATGCAACTACTATCGTTCACTGGATTTCGAACTAGGGTGGGAATACCTTTCTTGGGAAGGGACTCGTTATTGTCATTGGTATGGTAGACGCCCTTTTTCAAAGTTCTTGTGATTTGATTGTAATTGGTGAACTAGGTATAGTCGTTGGGTAGATTCATAAGAAACAATCAACGTACATAGCACGAGGATGAGCCAATATACATGAGATTGTTAATTATTGTTGTTGTTGGGGAAATGGTTCCTACAGGAACCTATGGGACATGATTTATGATTGAGAAATGTATTTTATTACTTTCATTTAATTTTTGTTATTGTGTAAACTTGAGATGTATTTAAATGTCCTGATTTTATTTCAAAATTTATATATATGATATTTGTGAAATGAGACCGACCGATTTTTATATGTTTTTTCAAAACCTTGTTGGAGTTGGGAAGATTTTGCTATAGAGCTTCGTGCTCATCCCTTACAAATTACATATTTTTAGATTTTGTGCTAGAGGAGGAGATTAGAGTTGATACGCCAACACCTTGGGAAGCACCACCCGAAGGGAATCTAAACCCCGAGGTGGACCTCTAGAGACATAGCTTCTTTTGTACTGGACTTGAGAATTTAGAAGTCTAGTTTTCTTTTGTATTTCTGCAGCAAGTGTAATTTAATTCCTTTGGGATGTAAATGCCACAGTTTGACATATTCTTTTGCTATTGTGGCCATACCTTGGTCTATTCTTTTGGAATGATCTTGTTACTTTTATATATGATGAATGAAAAATTCCTTATTAATGGATTTATTTAGTGCTCTCACGATGTGAATGGGGATTAGCATGTAATGCCGTACAGGGTGGTATTTAGGGCGTTACAGATTTTGGTATCAGAGTCTAGGCTTTAGGTCTTACATGGGAGCTGGTGGTCATGGATCACCACTAGAGATATAGGAATAAGGTGAAGGAAATAGTGGGTCTAGTTGTAGAGGAACCATATGGTTTAGATAAAAGTAATACTTAGGATATCTTGTAGATCAATGAAACTAAATTGTGAATTGATGTGCAGGATGGACAGCAGAAATGTGCGTGGACGTGGGCGTGGTCATGGAGGCCAAGCACCACCGCCGCCACCACCTCCTAATTCCATGCAAGGCATATATTAATGTTTTAGGGAGCTCACCACTTTGGTACAACACCAAAATGGGAACAATAACCACAATGGTGGCTCATCCATTAGCCAAAGTACCCGACAACGGGAATGAGAATCGGAGGATGGTAGTCCTTTGAGAATTTCTACGCCAACACCCACCTACTTTCCAAGGAAGCTCTAACCCCTTGGATGCGGATAAATGGATCCGTCAGGTTAAGAAGATTTGTGATAGTATGGGGGTAGCTGAGGATCTTCAGGTCAGCTTGGCTATTTATATATTGGAGGGGGAGGCCGATCATTGGTGGGAATCTGTGAAAAAAAAGGAATACGGATGTCCTCACTTGGGAGGAGTTTGATCAAGTTTTTCAAGACAAGTACTTTCCGGAATCAATCAGGGACAAGATGAAGACCGATTTTCTTAGCCTACGAAAAGCTAGCATGACTGTGGCTCAGTACGAGAGAAGGTTTGAGGAGCTATCCTATTATGCTATGGAGTTTATATCCACTGATGCCAACAAGGCCAAGCACTTTAAGCAGGGATTGAGGCCGTTCATTTGAGAGAAGTAGGTGACCCTCAAGATTCGAGATTGTAGGGATATTGTTGACAGAGCCGCCTTAGTGGAGAGAGACATTGACGACTCTCAATGACGACAAAACTACATGAAGGGAGGTCCGATCTGGATCGGTGCTAGTGGTAGTGGAGTGCAGAGGGCGGCACCTTATCGTCGCCCCGATCAAGCAATGGGACAAAGACCTCAGGCCATTCGAGGAAAGGGGGCTACTCAGACTAGAACAAACACTGACCCCCGTCTATGTTTCGCATGTGGAGGGGTAGGGCATTTCAGACACAACTGCCCATCGCTTCCTCCAAGGGCTCACCAAGCGGCAGAACAAGTGGCCACCAACCAACCACTACAACAATAGAGACCGTTACAAACTCAAGCCACTGGCGGTGCCAATCAAGGAAAGGTATTTGCTATGACTCAATCGGAGGAAGATGCCTCCAATGTCATTGTGGAAGGTATCGTTCTTCTCTACAATTCATGGGCCAATATTTTATTTAATCCTGATGCGACTCATTCTTTTATCCATACTACGTATGCTATTAATTTGGGATTGGGTTTCGTGAAGCTAGAACATACTCTGAGTATTGATAGGCCGACGGGAGAACGGTTGGACACCACTAGGGTGTGGAGAGGATGTGGACTTCGTATTGGGGAGCAAGATTTGATTGTGTTAGACATGAAGGGGTATAACGTTATATTTGGGATGAATTTGTTGTCCGCTTTCCGGACGGTGATGGATTGTTTAAGTAAGCGGATCTCATTCCAATTACCAGGAGGGGTAGTCTTTACGTTCATGAATGATCGTAATTCTTCTCATCCATTCCCTACGACTGGTAGTAGATTCTTGAAAGCAAATGCGGGGAACCATTTGCAATTTTCCTTGATGGTCTTCTTTCCATGTGTTTTTTACTTTCACGCTAACCACGCGATTTGGTGTATTTTTTTTCTGATTGACTGTCTCTTTCTCATATATTGAGTTGCTTCAATATGATTGTTGACTAACGAAACAAGACCAAATCAAGTATTGAAATTGCTTCAACACGAAATAAAGACAATATATTTAACTTGAATATTCATATTATGCTTTTTATTAATGATGTGTAAATTAATATGAGGAATGAATGCACCAGCAAGATTTTAGTTGCAGGAGAGAGATGACAATTGATAAAATTTCTTTACTCTCTCTCTTTCTTCCCAATACCCAACACAGCTTAAACACAATTCCATCAGTCGGATGCTTGGAAAGTTTTTTTTTTTTATGTACCAAAAGATAATATTTTTATATGTTAAGACACATCATTGTGGAGAAGAATTGTCAAAAACTCGAGCAACTCTCCTCCTTACTTACAATTCAAAACATTAAAAGCATTCCTAGCTAACTAGTGGGCAACAATGTTGTCAAACCTAAGAACCCAGGTTACATCAAAAGAGAAAAACTTTAACACAAAGTCTTGAATAAAATCTAAAAAATGCTCGATTTCAAAAAGACCTCCTTCTTACTTCCTTGTGAGATCAACCGTTCGCTTAGAATCCCCCACCAAGATGATAAGTTTCAATAATTATTCATTCACTTCCTGTTTATCATACTAATCTAATACCAAAATTGTTCATGCACTAGGTCGCTATTTTCTCCAAAAATTATTTTAGTTACAATTCAATTTGGGGCAACTTGCAATCAAAAAAGATAAATTTATAGCTAAAAAAAAGTGAGATCAATACCAAAATGTTAAGATCGATCTTAACATTAAAAATGAAATCAAACGGCCTCATTTTAATTCAACATCATCTTACTTAATCATAATCTCACTGTGATTGAGTCATATATTTTATGACCAATGAGTCTTTGGTTCAATAGTACTCTTTATCTTGTGAAATATTTTGCCTTCTTAAGGTCAAGATTTCAAACCCTTTTTCCCATCCGCTCTCCTCCCCCAAAAAAAAAAGGCATACTTTTGATGCAATACCAAAAAACAACTCTTTGATGTAATAATAATTTCCTAGATTTTATGATGGCGACCAAAGTTAATGACTTGAATGTCTATGAAGTTAGCGATGCGCATGAATGGCCTTCTAATGATTCCTGTGGGTAAGGTCCGATTTTTAAGGAAATATTCTACTATTTTAATGCAAGTATCATGTACACTTTTCACAATGTAATGGATGTTGGTTTTCATGTCGGCTGGTAAGACGGAAAAATTGTCTACTTCTATTACTAGTGTGAAAATGGTTGTGCTGGCTCCGATGCTATACGTAGACTTGAACGAGAGCATAACTCTTTTATCCTAATAATTTTTCATTTACAATGAATAGGCGTCCATGCTAACTTGTGCTTATTTAGATTAATCTTTTTATCAGTCTGGTTAAAGGCAGGTCAATTGTATGATCATCTGTTGTACATCAGATGTGACTTGTTAAATCTTGGTCTCTTTTGTCCAATTTGTTTCTAAAATATGTTAAAAATATAAAACATAAAGATGAAATGGTGAACGATGTATTTATATCAACTGTTCTATTAAATATTATTTTGTCAACATTTATTAGACTTTCTATGAAATGTGATTCTTAACTAATTAATTATCACTATTTATCAAAGATAAGGATTTTGGAGAAAGTAGTCCATAACTTTCATTCAAAATACTTCAACTCAAAGCGATTCACGTGTAATGCATGTATGCAATAACTAGAATACATAAATAGAGCAAATTTTATGTGGGTTTAACATATCATGTGTAAAACCGGGGTAAATTTGAACTTTTTCTAAAAAATGGTAAAACGGTAATTTGTCACTATAATGCGGATTTAAAATATGTATTTCTATAGAGCTCGAATGACGCAACAAATTTCACTATTGGATTTGTATCATGAAACCAAGTTGCCCAGAAATTTTTCGTTGAATTTTGAAATAGTCAAATTTTTTGCGTTTTACAAGACAATTGGGTGTCGGGTGACTTCACAAACGTCCCCAAAAATAAAGTTTATAAAATTTTCTTATAATTGAAGAAAATTTCAAATAAAAATAATTTGAACTTAAACCGAGATGAAATTAATCGTTTCAAGGCAAAAATGGACCCAGACAAGGGGGTGTGTGGCACGACGTGCACCAAGCATCAAGGGCTATAAATATCGATAAAAAACTATTTTTTTTTGGAAGAAATATCTTTTGAAATCAGTGTGTAAACATGTGAGGAAGAGATGAGAGAAAAAGGAAAAAAAAAGGCGAGATTTCAAAACTTCTCGCTATGATCTATGAAACTCTGTTGCTCGAATCAACTCGAGCCAAGAATCAAAGTCGATCTCCTCGATGAGGGCTACGCTTAGGTACCAAAAAAAAAAAGATTTCACCAAATATCCAAAGAAGAAATTTTTGAAAATCAAGAGTTTAGAGTTGTGGTTGGTGTTCTTGAAAGTTCTACCCTTCATTTTATGCTTCAAGAGGTAGGGTTCCGTCCTACTTTGGTTTATTTCCAGTATATGGTGTCCATAGGAAAGGTTTAGGTGCATAGAAATGGTTTTAATCCATTCCTAGCTTGCGTTTGATGTGTGGAAGTTACTTGTTTAATTTCTTGAAATTTGGTATTGGTGGACACGCTATGTGTTTATATTATGTCTTTTTTTGAATAAGGTGTGTTATTGACATAAATTATGTAATAACATGCTTATGTTTGGTTGTTAAGTATAAAATGTTGATATATGTTCATTGATATATTGCCATTGTGATGGATAAAGGTAATTATATGCACATGATTTAATTGGCATTGGTAAATTGATATACGGTTAAATTACTCATTTGACATTCATTGCATTTTGGGCATGATATTGACATCACATTCATGGGCATAAGACATGAGTGTAGTTTTGGGTGCATGGTTGATCAAACACCATCCTTGGTGTTTGATAAGTGGACTCGGGAAGGTTGGATCGAAGATCATGCTGAGTTGCATGGTTACATGAAAAACTTGTGTCGAATATTGCAAGAATGGTTAGATTCTCCTTCGGATGCAAGACCCGACTACTTGATTCATTCACTCTCCTGAGGTGAAATTCCAGAAAAGTGTAATGGTATACGGAACCGACGGTACCAAAATCCATTGTCCAACAAATATACAAGATTTTATTTTATAAAAATACTCATTTGATGTGTAACATCAAACATGACTTGGTTTTATAAACACATGACTTTTATTTCAAATAATCATTGGATGTATTTTATCAATGACAAATGCATTACACACGTGCATTGCATTGTGTTGTGAGAGTCGGTGAGTACTCGGGTTAAAGTGCATGAGTGAGTATCATCTTATATCATGACATGACATGGTACAATTCCAATCTTGAATTACATGTTCTTGTTCGGAATGCATAATGGTTGTTGATTGTTGCATGCACACATTTCATATGCATCTAGGTTGGGGAGTAGTCTCTATAGAAGATACTCTGTTAAGCGTAGCTCACCCTATACGGGAAAATATTTCAGGTGGGGGATACACGTCGTTGGATGGTGTCTATTCGGGGCCCCAGTGACAAAGAAAGGACTACTTGTGGCTTTTAGTCCCTTTTTGTAAAAATTTTGTAAAATTAGTTTTTGGGCATGTAATGTATATAAAAGAATTGTATTTTGAACTTGTATTAACTATGTTTAATGCCTAAAATATGATGCGGGAGTATGAATTGATGTACATTGGACCTCGGATGGGTCATGTGATTAAATGATGTTATAAGAGTATGGATAAATGGACCCGGTGTGGTCAATGTTGTATATTGGACATCAGATGGGTCATGTGATTGTATGATGCACAGGTTATATTTTGGGTAGAGCTCCCCGTACAAATGAGACTCTGCCCGAATTTAGTTAAATTATGGATCCTGGTAAATGGGGCATGATGTGTGATATCGAGTTACACGGTATCTATGAGTATTTTTGTGGGTTGATGGGTGATCAACGGGTTATCAAAGGACCCCCCGGTTTTTGGGTGTCATAGCTTGGTATTAGAGCCTAGGTTTACGATTTACCTAAGGCTTGATGGACATGGGTCTAGACCATTACATTCATTGTTCATCTCATATTATGTGCTTTAATATGCTATATGTTATGTGTTATAGGTTATGTTAAGTATATACATGGTAAAATGTATATAGAAAGGAGACATTAGGGTTAGAGAACATAACCTTTGAGGTCAGAAAGAGAATGAAAGGGATGGTTCAGTGTGTAAATGTCTACTAGTGATGGCACACACTCTACCAGTGAGATAATGAGAGAAATCTCAAATGTTCAACTTTGATCCCTACTTTGGGATACTAAGTTAGTGCTCTATTATTATTTAACTTGTGTGAAATATTTGGGCTTAGAGGTCGAAACCTTAGAAGAGCCATTGCATGTGAGTTCTCCCCTAGGAGTTAGGGTGAGTATTGATCAAATATGTTGGGGTTGTGAGTTAGAAATCTTGGGGATTCTACTCACCGTGGACCTTAGGGTCATGGACATGTTGTAGTTTGATGTCATCCTTGTGATGGATTGGTTGGTGACACATTACGTCGTTATTGATTATGATCATAAGAGGGTCACCGCCTACACATCGGAGGATGTTTGTTTCAAGTTCCAAGGAAAAAAGCATGATGCTTTACCCCAAGTAGTGTATGACTCCCGTTGGCATGGGCAGTTGATGGGTTAGCTAGCAAACCTTACTCTGGATGATGAGGCGAGACAGGAGTTGGGTCTACCTCGGTTGGTCTGTGAGTACGAGGATGTCTTTTTGGAAGAACTACCATGATTACCTCCACATAGAGATGTAGACTTCACCATAGAGTTGCACCCTGGTATATCGCCCATTTCTATTACTCCACATAGGATGGCGTCTTCTGAGTTGCTAGAACTCAAGGTCCAATTATTGGAATTGTTGGACAAGGGCTTTATTAGACCGAGCACTTTACCTTGGCGCACTTCGGTGTTGTTTTCCAAGAAAAAGGACCAGACCCTTCTACTATTTGTAGACTATCGATAGTTAAATAGGGTTACTATCAAGAATAGGAACCCTTGCCAAGGATTGATGATTTGTTTGATCCGTTGAGAGGGACGCGGGTATACTCTAAGATAGATTTTTGCACAAGTTACCATCAGTTAAGGGTTAGGGAGGCAGATATCCCTAAGACGGCATTTAGGACACGATATAAACATTTCGAGTTCACAGTGATGCCATTCGGGTTGACGAATGCCCCAGCGACATTCATAGATCTCATGCATAGGGTGTTCCAACTCTACCTAGATCAGTTCGTTGTGGTTTTTGTTGAAGATTTCTTGATCTACTCCAAATTTGAGGAGGAGCATGAGGGCCACTTGAGGCTGTTCTCAAGACCTTGAGAGACCATTAGTTGTGCGCCAAATTTAGCAAGTTTGAATTTTGGCTTTCTAAGGTAAAATTTTTAGGACACGTGGTGTCTGCTTAGAGTGTATCCGTGGACCCGGAGAAGGTTGAGGCAGTCATGAATTGGGAGAGGCCAAAATCAGTCTTTGAGATACGCAGTTTCTTGAGATTTATTGGGTACTACTGGAGGTTCATTGAGGACTTCTCTCGATTAGTTATACATATGACCAAGTTGACTCGAAAAGGGGTCAAGTTTAAGTGGAATAATTCGTGTGAGAAAGCATTCCAGGAGTTAAAGAGGAGGCTTATTTCCGCCCTTATTTGATAGTATCAAAAAGGGGATAGAGGTACACAGTATATTGTGATGCCTCAAAATAATGGACTTGATTGTGTTTTAATGCAATCGATATAGGTAGTGGCTTATGGTTCTCGATAGTTAAAGAATCACGAGCAAAAACTGCTACTACGGGCAACCTCAATCCCAAGAAAGTATCACTGAAATCCAAGATCCTTCACATTGAAGACCTTCTCAAGGTCTACCTTGACCCGCATAGTCTAAAAAATATCATCCCCAGTAATAATAATGTCATCAACATATACCAAAAAGATGACATACTGTCCAAAAGTATTCTGTCGAATAAAGCAGGTATGATCATAATGATATCTGGTGAAACCTAAACGTACAACTACACCACAAAAGCGACATAACTAGGCTCGTGGTGACTGTTTCAGCTGATAAAGAGACTTACATTGTCGACACACCTTTCCAGCAGACTCCCCTTCACCATGAAAGCCCGATGGTGCATCTATATAAATAATCTTGTCCAAGTCACTGTGAAGAAATGTCTTCTTCACATCTAGCTGATGAAGAGACCAAGAGTACTCCACAGCCAGAGAAATAATCAATCAAACAGTATTCAATTTTGCCACGGGAACAAAAGTAGTACCAAAATCACGAACTAATACCTGAGTAAAGCCCTTCGCCACAAGCCTAGCCTTTTGATGATCAATAGTATCATCCGCAAGAAACTTTAGGGTGTAAACCCAGCGACAGCCAATAGGCTTCACCCCTGAAGGTAAAGAGACAAGATCCTGCGTATGATTATGTTGAAAAGCATCCATCTTCGTTTGCATGACAAGAACCTACTAGGGCTCTTGCACAACCTCTGAAACAGAGCGAGGAAGCAGCGTATCTAATAAGGCCATAGTTTAAGCTCAAAATGTAGCAGACAGATCTCCATAAGAAACATAAGTAGAGATCGGATATAAAGTCCTGGTGATCCAACCATAACAAACAACTGGACGACGATCACGTCACAGATAACGACGCCCTAAGTCATCATCTTCCATTGACAATGACTCATCAGGTAAAATAACTGGCTCAGTACCTACAATCGCATTAGTACTAACAAAAGGTGCATCAATATGCTCAATGGACTGAGAAGTATTACCTGTATCGCCTGAGGTAGAGAGACATTAGAATGGATATGAGAGCGAGGGCAACGAACATAAAATTGCAAAGGAAGAATGACTGGTGACTCAATATTGACAAGGACGAGTGACTCTAGAGGAGGAATGACTGATGACTCTGTAGTGATACTGACCAATGGCTCTGGCTCTTGTGGTAATAGAAAATCAAAGGGAGTATCATCAACTGAAGGGGCAGACATAGGACTGGAAAAAAAATAAGGAATATGTTCAAAAAAGGTAACATCTAAACTGTGATACATACGACATCTGACAGGATTATAACACTGATACCCCTTAGATTGATGACAATAGCCCACAAAGACACAATGAATTGCTTTATCATCAAGCTTACGACGAGTAGGAGACCGATCCTGAACAAAACCTATGCGGCCAAAAACACGAGAAGGACCAAAAAAGTGGTCGCTCAGAGAATAAGACTTGTAAGGGAGCCCTATCTTGAAAAACACAACTCGGTGTACGATTGTACAAAAAATGTAAAAGTCAAAACAGCAAAAAGTCAATAAGATTTTGGTACTCCCATACCTCTAAGCATACAACATACCATCCCTATCATACTCCTATTTTTCCTTTAGCAACTCCATTTTGCTCAAGAGTATATGCACAAATGAGCTGCTGAAGGATACTCTGAGAAGAAATGTGAGACACTATCTATGTCAAAGTTCATTGCTTTAATGACCCAGTATGCTTTGTGTTTCAATTCCACATATAGGTGACAAGACTTGCCATAGACTAATCGATAGGGAGACATGCCCAAAATTATTTTAAAAGCAGTTTGATATGCACAGAGTGCATCAATTAGTCTTAACGACCAATCTTTGCGGTTTAGGTTTAACTTTTTTTCTAAAATCAGTTTGATCTCTTTGATTAGCCACTTCTACCTGTCCCCTAGTCTGCGGATGATAAGGGGTTGTAATTTTATGAAAAAATAAGTAATTTTTCATCAAATTCCAGAAAGGACGATTGCAAAAATGAGCACTCCCATCACTTACGATGGATTTCAGAATTCCAACTCTGGACAAAATATTTTCTTTTAAAAATTTGATCCCTGTTTGGTGATCATTGTTTTGTCATGGAATTGCTTTAATCCATTTGGACACATAATCAACTGCCACAAAAATGTATAAATAGCCAAAGGAAGGGGAAATTGTCTCATAAAATCGATATTCCAACAGTCAAAAGTTTCAATCACCAAAATGGGGGTTTTAAAGGCATCACATTTCTTTTAGAAATGCTTCCCAATTTTTGTTATCTATCACATGTTAGACAAAAGGCATGGACATCTTGAAAAAGTATGGGCCAATAATATCCACACTGCAAGATTTTCGCAGTTGTTTTCTTTGATGAGAAATGGCCACCACACGCTTCAAAATAAAAAAATTATATTACCTGTCTGCTTTCATGTTTGGGGATGCAACGCCTTATGATTTGATCCTTATAGTACTTAAACACGTACGGGTCTTCCCAAAAAAAATTATGAACCTCCCTCAAAATTTTTTTCTTATCCATCAATGTATAGGAGAGAGGAAAAGTACCAGTAGTAAGGAAGTTAGCAACATCAGCATACCGTGGTGTTTCCATGATTGTGAACAGTTGTTCATCAAAGAAATTTTCATTGATTGGTAGTCCATCCTTATGAAATTCATAAGTTAAACTCGAAAGATGATCTTTCACCACATTCTGAACACATTTTTTGTCTTTGATGACAAGATCAAACTCTTGTAGTAAGAGTATCCATCTTAAGAACCTTGACTTAGTATCCTTCTTTGTGAGCAAAAATTATAATGCTGCATGGTTAGTGAATACAATAACAGAAGAACCAACAAGACAAGAATGAAATTTCTCCAAAGCAAAAACTACTACAAATAATTCTTTTTTCAGTTGTTGAGTAATTCATTTGAGCATCATTTAAAGTTTTGCTTGTATAGTAAATCAAATAAGGTTTCTTATCTTTTCTTTGTCCCAACATTGCTCCTATAGCATAATCACTTGCATCGCCCATTAGTTCAAACGACAGCGTACAGTAAGGAGATTGCATTATTAGGACAGAAATTAACATGTCTTTAAACTTATCAAAAGCTTTCTGGCATGCTTAACTCCATACAAACAATACATCCTGACTTAGGAGATGACACATGGGTTTAGATACTTTTATGAATCTCCTATAGAACCTTGCATGTCTCAGAAATGATCGGACATCTTTTACAGTCTTGGGAGTAGACAAGTTTTTAAACAGATCTATTTTTGCCTTGTCAACTTTCATGCCTTTAGACGACACAATCTGACCCAAGACAATGTCTTGTGTTACCATGAAATGACATTTCTCCCAATTGAGCACTAGATTGGCTTCCTTACATCTTATTAACACTTTCTCTAGGTTGGTTAGACACAAATCAAACGAGTCACAATATACAGAGAATTCATCCATGAATACTTCTAAAATTTCTCAACCATGTCACTAAACAAGCTCAACATGCACATTTGGAATGTTGCAGGAGCATTACAAAGTCCAAACGACATCCTTTTGAATGCAAAGGTGTCAAAGGGGCATGTGAATGTGGTTTTCTCCTAGTTATTTAGTGCTATCTCAATTTGATTGTACCTGGAATACCCATCCAGGAAATAGTAAAATTCATTGCCTACAATTCTCTCTAGGACCTGATCAAGAAAGGAAAGAGGGAAATGGTCTTTTCTAGTTATCAAATTATGTTTTCGGTAGTCTATACACATCTGTCATCCTGTGAAAACTCGAGTTGGTACTAATTCATTTGCATCATTTTTAACCACTATGACCCCAGACTTCTTGGGCATAACTTGAGTTGGACTAACCTATTTGCTATGCGAGATGAGGAAGATTATCCCTGCAGCTAATAGCTTAAGCACCTCAGTTCTCACAACTTCCTTCATGTGAGGGTTTAGTCGTCGTTGCATTTGACGAGAAGGTTTTGAATCATCTTCAAGGTATATAACATGATTGCAGATTAACGGGCTTATACTTTTTAAGTCAGCGATGGTCTACCCAATGGTGCTTTTATGGCATTTAAGAACTTCAGTCAGGATAGACTCTTGTAAGTCTGTAAGATTAGATGAAATTACCATTGTGTATGACTTGTATTTTCCCAATAACGCATATTTAAGGTCAAATTGGAGTGGTTTTAGCTCAAGCTTTGGTGGCCTGACACTTGATGAGAGTGGTTTTGTACCACTCGATGAAAGTTCCTCAAATTTAGGTGCCCATGTCCCCACAGTGTGAGCAGGACAATTCTTTGGGATCTGATCTTCATCTGTTGACTCAAATGAGATAGACTCTAGTAGAACGAATTCAGTAGGGTTTTCATAGAATGTGTTATTCAGATGTTCCTATATCAGAGACTCGATGTAATTTATTTCTCTCACTTCTTTGTCCTCTCCAGGGTGTTTGGCAATATTAAAAATATTCAGCTCAAGAGTTATATTCCCAAAAGTCAATTTTATGACTCCATTCCTGTAATTTATCAATGCATTGGAGGCTGCTAGGAAGGGTCGACCAATAATAATGGAAATTTGGTTCTCTGAATGCATTGCTGGCTGAGTGTCTAGAACAATAAAGTTAATAGGGAAGACAAAGTTGCCCACTTGGAAAAGCACATCTCCAACAATACCCCTAGGGATTTTGACAGATCTGTTTGCCAACTGGAGTGTGACACAAGTGAGTTTGAGTTCACCCTGGCCCAACTGCTTGTAGAAAGAGAAAGGGAGCAAATTAACATTTGCCCCAAGATCGAGCAAAGTTTGTTCTATTCTGAAGTTTCTAATGACACACGAAACGGTTGGACACCCAGGGTCCTTGTATTTTGGAGGAATTTTGTGTTGAAGTACGACAGTAGCTTATTCGGTCAGGAAAGTTTTTTTTTTGGACATTTTGGCTTCTCTTGACTGTGCACAAGTCTTTCAGAAACTTGGCATAAGACGAAACCTGTTTAATTGCATCCAGAAGTGGGATGTTGATTTCAACTTGCTTAAAAATCTCGTAAATTTTTGGTTTGTTATTCAACTTTTGTACAACTTTGAGTCTATGAGGAAAAGGAGGAGTAAAAGGGCACGGAGGTTCTTTTTCCTTTGATGGTTCTGGTTTTTGTTCAATCATAAGCTCAGGCTCTTCTTCAATCACAAGTTCAGGCTCCACTAGTGCATTAACTGGGACTGACTCAGGTTTAGGCTTTGGAATTAACACGTCTCTAATGGTCTTGTCAATCACCTTGCCACATCTTAGTGTAGTGATAACTTGGGCTTGGTCTTGTGGGTTTTCCATAATTAAAGGATTTCCCATATGGAATTGGTCTTGCGGTTGTTTTGGTTGGGCAGAAAACTTGCCCTTCTCATGTGTGGTCATGGATTAGGTTAATTTTTGGATGTTGCTTTTAAGATCCTCGAAAGATTGAGTGGTCTGGGATTGAACTCATTCTTTAGTTCGACGATCTGGACATGTAGTTAATCATCCGGTTTATTATACTTGTACTTGATAATTCAATTAACCCCTGTGTCAACAACAAGTTAATCGGAAGATAAAGGTGGATTGTGAGAATTAAGAGAATGGTTTCGATATCTTTCTAGAAGTTTACAAGAATTTTCTATGCCGAAACTCAACTTGCCTACAAACAAGAAAGTGTTTCTACAAGGCATCCAACCATGACATTAATATTCCATTTCTATTCTTTGATTAAAGCACAATAATGGTGAAGATTGAAAGGGTTGTCATGAAGATCTAGCAGGGGTACTTGCCTTGAACCAATGAGTCTTTCTATGCAAGAGTTATCTATGTTATAGAAAGTACTCATGGTTATACAAAGTGTCTTAGCTTTGCTAGATGCAATCAATCATTCAATAAACAAGGGAAATATAAAGCATTAAACATAATTAAAAATGCACGAATGACTTATACATGTCCATTACCTCTTACTAAAGAGTGAATAAGAAACTACTCACTCTTCATAAATTTGGTAAAGTTATAAAAGTGAGTGATGCTCATCCCTCTTAGTAGAGGAGTTACATGATAAAACATACTACACAAGAAACCGATATTCGACGGAGAATGAGTGAATCACGTTCTACCATTCACGGCTTTGGTAAAGCTCTAGAAAAGTGGAAGATTTTCACTCCTCGAAGGGAATAAGGAAGCTCAAGCAATGGAAGTGAATGAAACTAATACTGAAAGTAAAAGAAATCTAGTCACTTTTGGAGGGTTTCTACCGCAACCAAAAGATCATCGATCTTCCTTTATGCAAGTAAATATAAACCTAAGTCTAAGATTAATTCTATAACAAGCTAAAAAATGTTGGTCTAGTGTAAAATCTAAGGTCTCTTTGAAGCCCCCACAATGGGAGTATTTATAAGCAAAGAGGAGGGGTAAGGTAGTGTGGAGGAATAGTACAAGACCTTCAAAGTCTAAGTGAAAGCCATCCATTCTGCAGCCTGGGGACAACGTTCGAACATTGTTTCTATCTTTGCTTGATAAGTGTTCGAATGCTAGATGGGGTCTGCACTTCCCACTAAAGTGGCATGTGGTCTTCTGTGAGAGCCATTTTTACACTCCATGTACAACTTGACATTGCACTCAGCAGCCTAGTCTCCAATAATTCAGGGGAAATTTTGAATGTGAATTGGCGTTCGAACGTGATACTCAAGCACCTCAGTGTTTTCCTTCTTGGCTACAACACACAATGTCTCAGTAGCCTGGTCTTCAATAATTCAGGAGAACGCTCGAACGTGAATTGGCATTCAAATATGGTATTCAAGTACCTCAGTATTTTCCTTCTTGGTTGCAACCCGCCATGTCTCATTAGTCTGGTCTTCAATAATTCAGGGGAATGTTCAAACATTATTGCTTTGTTCCAAGCTTCTCCAATTTTGTTCAAGGGCATGCTGATGTTGCATGGAAGTTCGATATTCGTTGTCTTTGGACCGTTGTACAATTTATATTCTGATATGTAATCATTTAAACTCAATCAAAGTATAATTAGTCTTAAAAAGGCTTAGTAATATGCTGACTTTAAATACTAATCACACAATGGCACCCAGCACACATCGACGTCCATGCCCAGTGGCACCCAGCGCACCACGACTTTCGTGCCCTGCGGTGCCCAACATAACTCGGCGTTCATGCCCACGATGCCCACCGCACCTCGATGTTCATGCCCAACAGCGCCTAGTGCCCCTTGGTTTTTATGCCCAGTGGCGCCCAATGCCCCTCGGCATCTGTGCCTAACGGGACGCCCTTCAACATTTATGTCCAACAGTGCCCAGCACCTCTCGACATCTGTTCCCAGCGGCACTTAGCTTCAATCGGCGCTCATGCCCCAGTGCCCAATAGTGCTCTCATGCAAGCACCCTAAATCTCCAGCTTCGTGTTCTCTCCCGAGTCACCAAAATCTTGGCCTTATTCTGCCTCTATTCTCATGCACGCAGCCTTGATTTCTAGTTTAACGTCTCTCACGAGAGTCGCCAAAAGTTTGGCCTCATCTTGTCTCTGTTCTCCCTCACGCAGTCTTAATCTCGAACTTAGTGGCCTTCACAAAATCTTGGCCTCATCCTGCCTCTACTCTCATGCACGCAGCCTCAATCTTCAGCATAGTGGCTCTCACGAGAGTCGCCAAAAGCTTGACCTTATTCTGCATGTGCTCTCACGCAGATAGCCTATGTCTCTAGCTTAGTAGCTCTCTCACGAGTCACCACAAGCTCAACTTAACTCTGTCTCTATTCTGACGTAGGCAGTCTATGTCTCCAGCTTAGTTGCTCTCACACGAGTAGCCAAAAGCTTGGCCTTCTTCTGCCTTTGCTCTCACATAGCCAGCCTATGTCTCCAGCTTAGCGACTCTCTCACAAGTCGCCACAAGCTCGACCTAACTCTGCCTTTACTTTCACACAAAAACCCTATATCTCCAGCTTAGCGGTTCTCTCATTAGTCACCACAAGATCGTCCTAACTCTACCTTTGCTCTCATGCAGACAACTTATGTCTCTAGCTTAACGGCTCTCACGAGAGTCACCAAAATCTTGGCCTTATTTTAACTCTGCTTTCATGCGACAAACTTATGCCTCCAGCTTAGCGACTCTCTCATGAGTCGCCACAAGCACAACCTAACTCTGTCTCTACTATCACACAAGTAGCCTATGTCACCAGCTTAGTGGCTCTTTCGCGAGTCGCCAAAAATTTGGCATGTCTTTGATTCACTCTTAAGCAAACAACTTATGTCTCCAAATTAGTGGCTCTCATAAGAGTTGCCAAAAGCTTGGCCTTACTCTTCATCCAACAGTGTCAAGCAGGTAGCCTATATCTCCAGCTTAGCTGCTCTCACAAGAGTCTCTAGGAAGCTTGGCCTAACTCAGCTTGTGCTTACACGAAAACAACTTCGTTTTCTAAAAGCTTGACCTCGAGAGCTGTTGTGCTCTCATGAAGTTACCTCAACTGAAGCCTGGTGCATAGGTCCATTTTCCACCAAAGCTCTCGACACCTCATTGAGTTTGAGTGTCCTCAAAAGTACGCAAAAGCCACAGCCATCTACAAATTTTAAAAGCCTGAATGTCAGCATAACCAAGCATATAGAAGACAGGGTTCCATATAACAGCAGGGTACTATAACAAAGTCTTCTATCTTGGTATCGATAATACTCTCTTGACCCCAAGAGGCAACATCTAAAAGTGTCACAAACCTCCAAAGCCTCTCCTTAGCCAAAATTCACATCCTGCCAATAGGGACACCAAGTCATTACTAGAAGCAGGATAATTATGTGAAGCATTGGAGGTATCAAACCCCGCCTAGTGATCTAGAGAACCTTTATCGTTGATCCATCAACTACTGGATCACCTGTGAAAGACAGAATTTTCATAAACCAAAGACATCATTAATATGCCTGGGTCCTCCATGGTGTTGCCTGCGGCACTGCCTAATCTTGTGCCTTCCCTGGTGTTGCCTAGGTTCATATACATGGCACCACTCGCCAAAGCATCTCCAACTCCATGCGCTAAAGCGTCCATGTTTCTTCTTCATCCTCTTGCCAACAATTGTGTTACCAAATAGAGAAATAAGCTTAAAAATGTAATGAAGTGGAAAGTTGAAGAAGCCACCGTATGAAACAAGATATTTATTCTACCCAAATGAAGGAGCTCATTCATTCCCTCAACCCCCAATCACTACTAGAACTTGGGGCATGGGAAAAAATGATGAGCCCAGATTTTACTAGATCAGACCCAATTAATCAAGTAAGCTCAAATCAGCTAAAAGGCAGCTCCAGTCCAATTCGTGAATTCAACTGATTAACCCTAATTAGTATATAAATTAGAATTATTATGTAAGTCCAATTGGTAAGATAAACTAACTAAAATTTATCAATTAGGGTTTGTGCCAGAATTAAAGTTTTAAATATTTTATGTTCAAAATTGAAGGGTTTAATATAGAATTACAGGAGAATATGAGGCAATCGTGCAAAGCTTAAAACAACGAATGACCAAAATGTAAAACGACACATGTAAGCTCCAACATGCAACACATGGAACCTCCTGAAAGGCACCACCGTCCGGACGGTGATGGTGGCGTCCGGATGGCAATCCTTGGCACTTGGTTTTATTCCTCCACCTCGAGCTTCCTTATGCCTATAAATAAGAGTGCCTTTCTTCATTCCAAGAAGGCAGGGCACCCTAGAGCCAATGGAAAGCTCCAAAGAGAGAAGAAAGAGAGAAAGAAAAAGAGAAAAGAGAAAGTCGAATACAAAGTTGGTCTGTCCTATACTCCAACCGATACTCTGTATTTCTACATTTCTGATGTATCTTTCTATTTGGATAGTTGAACTACCGCCACATTGTTGTTTTGATTAATAATAAAGGTGGTTTTGTTTCAAGTGTTCCTTGTGATTTTTTTTTAAAATTTTTTGTTTTAATTTCAGTTGTAATGAAGATTACTCGCACTCCTTGCTTGTCAGTAGCAATGGGACCTGAGTAGTCACTTATACCCTTCAATGAAGGGTGAACATATGTATAGTTATGGTTAGATTATGGAAATGTTGATGCTTTATATATATATATATATATATATATATATATATATATATGTATGTACTATATGCTTCATGCATGATACAGCGATGTACGTAGTTTCGATGTTGTGCCTGAAATTATGTCGTCGGTGCATTATCAACCTGCCAGTTAAACAACCATGGTGTTCCTACCGGTATGACTTGTCCTCTATCGGAATGCTGAGAATGTTCTACTGATGCATGGTATAAAACCTAAATGATTCTCATGAATGGCTTATACTTTTGGGTTATTAGGGTTGTTTAATTACTATATATTACTATAATACCAGTCAAATATCTACGGTGTTCCTACTGGTATGACTTGTCCTCCATCAGAACGTTGAGGATGTTTAACTAGTATATATATATCATAGATGACCTATTGAGTAATTCAAGTAATCTTCATGAATGACTTGTCCTTTTGGTTCACTTGAATTAGTCAATTGGCACATCTATAACCAGCTAACCTAAGAAGTTGTTGTGGTATAATGTAATTCCACCAGCTAGCCTAAGAGTTGCTGGATTATGGTTTATTATGTACGCACTTACAATCAAAAGATCAATTGAATAATTGAAGTAATCCTCATGAATGGCTTGTCCTTCTGGTATGCTTGGATTAATCAATTGTCATGAATACCACCGGCTAACCTAAGACGTTGTTGTGTGATGGTTTATATTCATCAAACCTACCTGTTGACTTTCCAGTAAAATGGGAGTTAATTGCGGTAAGGTAGCATTTCCAGTATTTAACCAATTTAAAGCATATGGGATTCTTAAAATAAAGGGTATCTTTTATGTTATTGTCATTAACAAGTTTATCTCGTTTACTTTATTTAATTAATCTAGTTATCAATCTAAGCTCACATCACAAGTTATCAAACATTACACTGCTTTAAACAATAACTTTACTATTTGTTTTATTTATTTTACATTCTAAATTACTGAAAACTCTTCGTGGGATCGATACTTGAACTTAAATTGTGAATACTACAATTTGACCACTTATACTTGGGTGTATAATTAATATAATTTAGATCACTAAAAAAATGTGAATCAAGTTTTTATCACCCTTAACTTAGATTTTACTAGTCCCTAATAAACGTAAATTATAAAAACTATTTCATAAAATAAAATAAAAAACAGAGGTAAAATCATTTTCATAGATATTTTTACGATATCATTTAGCATATGCAACAAGCCGTTTAACCCTTAGGTGATTCCTAGTGGACGAGTTCTGTCTCATGAAGGTTTTCAGTGAATTTACCTGCAAACTTCAGTAGTTAGGATTTTAAAACTCATACTTTTCGCATGTAAAATTAAATGAATATTCATGTGTACTGCTATAATACTTCCTTTTTTTTCTCTGATCACTACAAGAGTAACACACGTTAATTATAACATTATCCATATATTTTTATAAAAACTTGTGTGCGTGTGTTAAAGGATTTCTTTATGTAAGAAATCACTTAGGAAATATTACCCTCTTTCATGGTAGTCTTGATGTCAATTCTTTCCTGAAATACACTCAACAAAGAATATATATATATGCTATAGTGACTACTCTTTCAATAGTTAAATGTGATTGGAATATTGTTAACAAAATAAATAATATCACATGTAATATATCTGAAGAACAAATATTTTAATAAAATTAGAATTTGACATAATCTCATGACTGGATATCAATACTATATCAGATATATTATTAACATTCTCCTTTTATGGATATATAGGATTAATACAAATACATGATTTCTAGAATCAAAAAGGACTATTTTTGGATTGTAATGCGGTCATTGGTTTAGGGTTTAAGAAATGACGTCAGCAGGATTCAAGAGCCACCCTTTCTATTGTGGCACACCTTTTTCTTATGGCTTTATGTGTTTATCCTTTCCATTTTTCACTTTCTTATCTCTTTTCTTTCTATTTTTCTTTTTAAATTCCTTTCATGGGTTTTTCTTTTCTTTAAATGGCCAATACCCTTTTATTTTCTCTTTTCCACCCTTTTCTTCCTCTTCTGCTTTTATTTTTCTGTACCATACTGATTTAGAAGAGGGTGCAAGAAAATTATGTAGCTAAGGTAGGTTTGATATATTTTATGTGGCTCGGGTATTTTTCTAGTGTCATGAAAAGAATGTATATTCTTTCGGGCTCAATCACGATTGACTAAGGATATAATTTTGCAAAAAAGTGGTCGAGGCTCTAGTTATTGAAAAATGGCCTAAGATCATTTTCCCGAAATCATACTTTTGTATAATTTCTATAAAATAATTTTAAAGATAATGCTAATAATATAATCTAACAAGTGCTAATCAATACAAAATTAATGAGATTATTCAAAGAAAGTTTACCGTTGAATCGAAAATGTTTACTTGAGTAGATGTAGAATATCTCTCTAAGAAAGATTGGCTCAAATTCTTCAATTGGTTATACATCTCCACTATATATGCAAAGAGTGTAATATTTCACAAGGTTTCTGAAATAAAAAAATATATTTGTGATTTATTAGAGTAAGTTTAAGCAAAAATATTAACATAATATACAACTAAAATATGAAAATCTCGCATGATCAAATTAAGACTATTTTTACAAAGCATAGGAATATTAACCTAATTTAACTATAAATTATATGATATAATCTTCCTATCTTTTTAAAACATAAGCTTCATAACAAAAAACAATTTAAACATATATAAATTCAAAACAAACAATTTCGAAACATACGAAAGTTCAAAACAACTAAGTTTTTAAAACAAACAAATGCAAGACATATATTAATGTTCAAGTGCATAAAATAAAAGTGCATAATTAAAAAGATGAGTGAAAGATAGCAAATTATTTTGTAGAATTTCTAGTCTGTTTAGGAAGTAGAAGGTCCTCCTCCAAAATGATCTTTAAATAGCTTTAAAAGCTCAGCTTGATTCTGCTCATATTCATCCATACATTGATTGATCTGAGTAATGTTGGTCTCCATCTCTAGAAAAACTTTCCTATCAGTTCTGTCATCCACTAGTATGTATGACTGATCTTCTTGTGGTGGAGGTTGTTCTTGTGGGATGAATTCTTCAAGTACCTGGAATGACTCTTCTTAGGGTGCAGGTGGTGCTTCAGGTTGTTCTTCTAGTTGTTCTCCATGACTCTTTTTCAATGAAGTTTTATCTAATGCTCCAAAATGGTCCACTGTCTTCCATATCGGATCAATGATCACGCCCTCGTTCCTGCATAGCTGAGAAACTAACATAGCATATGGGAGTGATGGTTTTTTTCTATCCACATCAATTATCATTTGATCCATGATTAAGTTCAGCAGGTCAATTGTGTGTCCCATCCCAAATGCATATAAGAAATAAGCCCGCTCTGTATAAATTTGATCCTTTTGGGCTCGGGGTAGCAAATTCTATACTATTACCAAATTCAAAATGCAGTATTTGTCAGTCAGGTCTCCTTGCTTTATGTATTTGTTTGGTATACCCCAAGCAAATTCTAGGTTCCCGTCACTTCTCTCCCTATGACATTTAAATCAGGTAATCGGGTGTACGGGTATTGTGGGTTTTCTGGCCTCTGCATGGGTTGAAAGAAATCGGCTATCATAGCCAGTGTAACTTACAAAATATTACCTCGTACAAACAAACGCAATTGCCTTTCTCCCTTTATCTCAGCATTACTATAAAATTCCCAAACTAAGCAGTCATAAGTAGGAACCGATAATCTAACATAATGTAACCATCCTCTTGCATCAAAAATTTGTCTAACCCCTATGTTCTCAAAATCTTCAAGTATAACTAGTCTTTTAGAAATAATAGTTTAAATCTTAAAATTATCATCATACCAGGCCTGTTGTGCAAAATTCTCAAACATCACCTCATTGAAGATATTTCTTGGTCCAGGTTGTTGTGGAGGCGTTTGGGTTGCTGAGGTTGATCCCTTCGTACTCGGCTTGAAGACCCTCTTGTTCGTCGTCTTGAATCCATGTTTTCCTTGATTTTTCTTCAAATATTCCATTTCAAATGATTTTGATTGGTAGATGTCTTCAAAATTTTATGGGTAAGTGAATAATTGGAGAAGATTTGAGGAAAAACGGTTGAGTGTAGCAGATTTGAGGGTTATTTCTTTGGAGATTTCGGCTTTTTTGAATATTTTGGTTTGCGAGGGAGACTGAACTGATCGATTTTCTGCCTAGAGGAGATATATATAAGTGCACTACCATCTGGACGCTAGTCCCATCGTCTGGACGGTACTATTTGATTGATTTTTGATTTGCAGCTGCAGACTGTTTCTCTGATTTTCTGCATTTCTGCTCTTTTTTCCTTTAAATTCCCGCAACTCGCAAAATCAGATATATTTCTATATATTCTACAAAGCTTTGCTAACCACTCTTTTTCTTTCCAAAAAATTGGGTATATTATTTTTTATTTGATATTTCTTTTTTACTGATTTTTCTACTTAATCTATAGTTATTTACATTTATTTCTAACTATCTACATTTTTTCCCAAAACAATACATTTTGTTGATCATATTTAGTCAGTGCCAGAACTGTCTGGATCAATAACACTAATGACACGGTTAACTTCATTTCTTACATATCTTATTAACATTGGTGTAGAATAGCATGGCGTCTCAGGATAATCCATACTCTGTCCATAAACGATCTGAAGCTCGACCTGAAATTGGTTCCGCATAATGATTATATTGTCTTAAATGTTCTGTACGGCCACATTTTACACAAGCACAAAGACGGTGTTTAGCATATGAAATTGGTTCGCTTGTCGCTGTTTAGCATATGTACTTTTTCCACACAGCGGTTGTGCTTAACTTTCAAAAATTTTTAAATTTCTAACATATCTAGATTTTTTCTTGATCAACGTATGTATATCTTTTGAAAGATGACGTAGTAAAATTAAACTTAACCAAAATAAATTTTCATCCATTTTTCAATTTTTATGATTTTTTTTTAAAAATGACTCAAATAATTGTTGAAAATTGACTCACTATCCGGTGCTTTAATGTCTGTCAGTCACAAAAATGAACAAAATTTTTAAATCAAAATTACTATTCTAAACACAAAAAGTAAATTCATACCTATACCTCCCCAACTTAAATTAAACATTATTCTCACAATATAAGATGAAAATAAAAAATTGCTAATTAGGTCTTGCAGCGAGAGATATTTATATTATAAAATTCTAATAAAAAAAACAAACAAAGAAACTATACAAAAGAAATAAAAACACAAAAGAAAGAAAATTCTAACTACTATATACAAGAAGTGCATAAAGGATAGTTCAATCAGGCTTAAGTTCCCAAGTAGAGTTTCTTACATTCCTTGATACTTTCTGCGAAGAATTTAACAAATCGGCATAAAATAGCACCTCAGGATTTCCATTATCAGTAACATAATTAATCAAACAAACGTGTAGAGGGTCAGAATAAGAAGATGTGTTGACTATCTCTTCTACAATCTCATCAATTTCATCTACTTCATAAATTTCTTCCTCCTCACCTGGGTGTTTTATCACATTAAAGATGTTCAATTCACTGGTCATATTTCCAAATGAAAGTTTCATGACTCCATTCTTACAATTTATCAACGCATTTGATGTAGCTAGGAATGGTCGACCCAAAATAAGACGTATAGATGCACATGCATGACAAATTGGTTCCGTGTCTATAGCAATGCTGGAAAATAGAATTGATCAACTTGGACAATAACATATTTCACAACTCCTCATAGAATTTTTATTGAACGGTCTGCTAGTTGTAGTGTAATATTAGTAGGTTTTAACTCACTTAATCCTAGTTGTGTATATACTGAATATGGCCTTAAATTACAACTGGATCCAAGATATAGCAGAGCTTGTTCCATTCGAAAATTTTCAATAAGGCATGAAACTGTAGGACTCTCTGAATCTTTGTACTTCAGAATTGTATCATGTTGTATTATAGTATTAACTTGTTCAGTTGAAAATATTTTCTTTGGTACATTAGTTCTTCTTTTTATTGTGCACATATTTTTTAATAATTTAACATAAATCAAAACTCGTTTTATTGCATCCAACAAAGCAATATTAATCTTTACCTATTTAAATAACTCAAAAATGTCAGACTGATCTTTTTCAAATGTAAGCTTCCTAACCCTTTGAGCTAAAGGTAAATGAATAGGACGTGGAGAATCTTTTTCACTTTGTATTTCTGATTGTTTTTCAATTAAGGGTTCAAATTCAAGTGGTTCGTTTACAGGAATTGACTTATGTATTTTTTTTTTGGAATTTTGGGTTTAATAATTATATCAATTATCTTACCACTTCTCAGTGTTGTGATTGCTTGTACTTGACTTGGAGAAACTTCAGATGACACATAATTAGCTTGACTCTGACTTTGTTGAGGTTTAGGTTGAGATTGAAACTTCCCTTTTTCCAAAGTACTTGAGGACTAGGTCAACTTAGCTAGATGACTCTTGATATCTTCAATACTCTGTGAAGTTTAAGTTTTAAAATCATTAAGAGCTTGAGTTGTTTTAGTATTAAAATTCATTTGACTTTAAATGAATTGATTCATAGTATCTTCCAGAGTTCTTCTCTGAGGAGGTTGATACGGTTGATATTGTTGTTGATTTTGTAGCTGTGGTGGACCTTGTGTTTGATTTGTAAGTTGTGTATTTCTTCAACTAAAATTTGGATGATTTTCCATCCTGGATTGAAAGTTTCAGAATATGGATTTGAATATGGTTTAGTATAAGTTGAAACATTATTAGATTGTCCAATTAAAACTTCTTTAAATGCAGGTATTGTTGGGCATTCCCCAGCTGCATGTCCTGGCAAAGTACAAATTTCACATACTTGATCAGTAGGTGAAACAACAACTACTTGTTTAACTTTTTTCATTTCTAAGGCTTCTAGTTTCCGAGATAAATTAGCCATTTTAGCTCTTAAATTATCATCGTATTTTAATACATATTTTCCTCTTTTAGATGTAGATGACTTATTTTCCACAATGTTTGAAAAAGTTGAGTCACACATCTAGGAACTCTAGAAAATAGTATCAAAAAATTAAAATGCTTGTTCAGGGTTTTTATTCATAAATTCTCTTTGGGCCATCATTTCAGCAAATTGTCGCATTGCAGATGGAAGAACATCATAAAAAAAAAAAAAAAAAACCAACTAAAGTCCAGTTTTTAAATGCATGATGTGGACAAGCTTGGAGAAGATCTTTAAATCTTTCCCAACATTGATAAAAAGTTTCTTTTCCTTTCACAGCAAAATTCATTATTTGACGCCTTAATGCATTAGTACGATGTACCGAAAAAACTTTTTAAAAAACTCAATTTGTAAAGTTTGCCAACTTGTGATAGAACTTGCTTGTAAAGAGTTAAGTCATAGTCTAGCTTTATCTTTCAAAGAAAAAGGAAAAAAATTTAATTTGATCATTTTAGAATTATCTTGCAAAGTTTCACAGACTTCTTCGAATTCTTTCATATGAACATAAGAGTTTTCAGTTTCTAAACCATGGAACTGTAGTAGTAACAATATTGTTCCTGGCTTGATATTAATATTTAAAGCGTCTATTGGAAAAACAAAACATGACGGGACATTAGTTTTGATAGGATGTAGATATTCTCTTAAAGGTCAAGTATTTTGAACTACTTCTTGTTCTCTAACTTTTTCATCCCTAGGTACGTTTTGAGTCATACTTAAATCAAATGATTCTTGTGTAGACTGTGATGATGAAGATGAAGGAGTTGACTAATTTATAGAACCTATTGATGAATGAACAGACATAGACTATTAAAAACAAACAAACAAACTATAAACATACAAAACACATAAACAAGTATTTTTTATTTTATTTTATTTTTTAAAATTACCATAACTCACCGACAACGACGCCAAAAACTTAATTCACACTTTTTTGTGATCTGAATTATATTAATTATACACCCAAGTATAAGTGGTCAAATTGTAGTTTTCTCGGTTTAAGTCCAAGTATCGATCCCATGAAAAGTTTTCAGTAATTTAGAATGTAAAATAAATAAAACAAACACTAAAGTTATTGTTTAAAGTAGTGTAATGTTTGATAGCTTGTGATGTGAGCTTAAATTGATAACTAGCCTAATTAAATAAAGTAAACGAGATAAACTAGCTAATGACAATAATATAAAAGATACCCTTCATTTTAAGAATCTCATATGCTTTATATTGGTTAAATACTGGAAATGCTACCTTACCGCAATTAACTCTCATTTTACTGGCAAGTCAATCGATAGGTTTGATGTATATAAACCATCACACAACAACTTCTTAGGTTAACTGGTGGTACTCATGACAATTCATTAATCTAAGCATACCAGAAGGACAAACCATTCATGAGGATTGCTTGAATTATTCAATTGATCTTGTGATTGTAAATGCGTACATAATAAACCATAATCCAACAACTTCTTAGGCTAGCTGGTGGTATTAAATCATAACACAATAACTTCTTAGGGTAGCTGGTTATAGATATGTCAATTGACTTATTCAAGTGAACTAGAAGAACAAACCATTTATGAGGAATACTTGAATTACTCAATAGGTCATCTGTGATATATATATACCAGTTAAACATCCTCAACGTTCCGGTGGAGGACAAGCCATACCGGTAGGAACACCATAGATATTCGACTGACATTATAGTTATATATAGTAATTAAACAACCCTAATAACCCAGAAGGACAATCCTTTCATGATGATCATTTAGATTTTGTACCATGCAACACTACAACATCGTTAGCGTTCCGGTGAAGGACAAGCCCTACCGGTAGGAACTCCGTGGTTGTTTAACTAGTAGGTTGAAGATGCACCAAAGACATAATTCCAGGCATAGCACTGAAACTACATACATCGTTGTAGAATGCATGAAACATATAGTACATATATATATATATATATATATATATGAATAAAGCATCAACATTTCCATAATCTAACCAATACTATATATATGGTCACCCTTCACTGAAGGGTATAAGTGACTTCTCATGCCCCAATGCTACTGGCAAGTAAGGAGTGTGGGTAATCTTCATTACAACTGAAATTAAAACACAAACTTTAAAACTTCTTTCACAAGGAACACTTAAAACACAACCACCTTTATTATTAATCAAAATGACAAAGTGGCGGTAGTTCAACTATCCAAGTAGAAAGATACAACAAAAATATAGAAACACAGAGTATCGGTTGTAGTATAGTGGTGAGTATTTCCGCCTGTCTCGCAGGTGACCCGGACTCGATCCCGGACAACGGCGCCAAAAACTTGATTTGTACTTTTCTAGTGATATGAATTATATTCATTATACACAAAAGTATAAGTGGTCAAATTATAATTTTCCAGGTTTAAGTTTAAGTATCGATCGCACGAAGAGTTTGGTATCTTGTGTCTGGTTGGACAACGAATTTTGGTATCTCAACCACCGATTCCGTAAACACTAGCACTTTTTTGGAATTTCACCACCAGCAAGTGCCTGAACCATGAAACCGGGTTTTGCACCCGAGGGAGAGTTTAGCCCTACTTGCCATATCCGACACAAGTTTTCTTCCATGCAACCATGTGACTCAAAGGACATCTTCGATCCACTTTTTTTCGAGCCCACATACCAACCATCAAATAAGGTGTTTGATTAACCATGCATACCACACACCCACACTCATAACTTATGCCCATGAATGTGATGCTAAAGTCATGTCCAACATGCAAAGAATGCCAAATGAACAAATTAAATAATGTATCAACATGTATCATGGGCAATTATATCATATACATATAATCTCCATAATTTCAACTCAATGTCAAAACATCAACTAGTATGTATCAACATTTATATTTAACATAATTGACAAGCATGTTATTACATAATCTATGCCAATAACACACTTAAATCACAAGGTGCATGATAACACATAACAACCCACAAAAACCAACATAAAACAGCCCACAAAATCAGTTCGTAAAGTGGCCTAAAAATAGTCCGCAAAGTGACCTAAAAATAGTCCACAAAATGGCCTAAAAATAGTCCACAAAGTGGTCTAAAAAGAGTCTTTAAAAAAGTGGCCTAAAAAAAGTCCGCAAAAAAGTTCAAAAATATTCCACTTTTCAATCCAAAAACAGTCCACTTTTTCGTTCAAAATCATTTACAATTTTAGTCCAAAAACAATCACAATTTCAGTCTAAAACAGTCATAATTTCAGTCCAAAAACAATCACAATTTTTGTCCAAAAATGGTCACAATTTTAGTGCAAAAGCAACTCACAATTTAGGCACTAAACAACCCATAATTCAGCCCCCTAACATAGCCCAAAATCAGTCCCTTAAACAGTCCAAATTCAGCCCCTTAAGATAGGAATAAAACCAAAGTAGGAAGATCCATACCTCAATAGAAGTGTAGAGAACTTCTATAACACCAAAACAACCTCGAAGCTTTGATTTACTCCAAAGTCTCCTCTTGAATATTTGGTGAAATCCCTTGTTCTTGATATGTACGTGTAGCCCTCGTTGAGGAGATGAATTTTAACTCTTGGTTCGACGAATTCCAACCGACGGAACTCCATAAATCGAAGAAATAAGCCTTGAAGACAAACTTTTCTTCTCTTTTCTGTCTTCTCTCTCTATGGCCAGCCAAGGGGCTGAAGAAATGAGATATTTCTGCTGAAATATTTCATTTAAATCTCTATTTATATTTTTAAAGACTTGGCTCACAACGCGCCACACACCCCCTCTTTTCCGGGTCTGTTTTCGCCCCGAAACGATTTATTACAATACGTGTTCAGTTCAAATTAATTTTATTGTTACTTTAGTCCAATCATACTTAAATTTTAAAATATTTATTTTGGGGACCACTGAGAGGTCATCCGCCACCCAGTTGTATCGAACGACGTGTAAAAAGTTTGACTATTTTGGAATTCAACCAAATTTGACAAGGAGACTAGCTTTCGCGAAACGAGTCCAACGACGGACTCCGTTTTCTCATCCGAGGTCTAGAACATGAGTATTTTAAATACGCATTATAGTAACAAATTACCATTTTACCCTTTTTTTGAAAAAAATCAAATTTACCCGGGTTTTACATTTTTCCCCCCTTAAAAGATTTTTATCCCCGAAATTCACATACTCATGCACAGACAATCACATGCATATGCAACTATCATCTAAGACTAAATGGCTACAAAAATGTACCTCCATCTTGGAAGAGAAAGGGTAATAGGTACGAATAGTGTCCTCGCACTTCCATGTCGCCTCCTCCACTCCTCAGTGCTGCCACAGCACCTTCACTAATCTCACAGTCTTGCCTCACAAAGCCTGCTCCCGACTATCCATGATACGCACCGGTCCATCCTCGAAGGTCCCATCCGCATCAGCAATAAGCTCGCCCCAATCCACCACATGAGTCGGATCTGGGGTGTATTTCCGGAGCATGAAAACATGGAATACCGCATGAACATCAGATAGGTTTAACAATAACGCCAACCGGTAAGCAACTGTATCAACTCTCTCGAGTACCTCGAAGGGCCCAATATACCTTGACGACAGCTTTCTCCAGTTGCCGAATCTGACCACTCCTTTCTCAGGCATCACCTTCAAGAAGACATGATCTCCCACCTCAAACTCTAGAGGTCGTTGTCGTCTGTTGGTATAGCTCTTCTGCCGACTCTGAGCCGTGAAAAGACGCTTTCGTATCAAGTCCACCTTCTCAGAGGTGTCTTTAGCCAAATTCGGACCAATTGAAGATCTTTCTCCTACCTCCGTCCAACAAATCAGAGAACGACAATGTCTCCCATATAGTGTCTCATAAGGTGCCATCTGAATGTTCTCCTGATAACTATTGTTATAGGCGAACTCCACCTAAGGTAAATGATATTCCCAACTACCCTTGAGATCTAAGACGCATGCCCGTAGCATGTCCTCTAATGTCTGGATGGTCCTCTCAGACTGACCGTCCGTCTGGGGATAAAAAGCAGTGCTCATCATCAGCTGTGTCCCCATGGCTCGTTGGAAACTCTCCCAGAAATGAGCCGTAAATCTGGGATCCCGATCCGATACTATAGATACGGGCACCCCATGCAACCAGACAATCTCCCGTATATACAACTTGTAGAATTCCTCCAGTGTGAAGGTCATTCAGACCGCCAAAAAGTGTGATGACTTAGTAAGCCGGTCCACTACCACCCATACCACGTCATATCCCCACGATGTCCATGGCAAGTGGGTTACAAAATCCATCGTGACATGCTCTCACTTCCACTCAGCTACCTCTAAGGGCTGAAGCAAACTTGTTGGTCTCTGGTATTCAGCCTTAACCTACTGACACGTGAGACATCGACTAACAAAGTCGCCAATTTACCTCTTCACTCCACTCCAGTAATATTGGCGATGAAGATCATGATACATCTTCGTGTCCCCTGGACGAACCACAAAAAGAGAGCAATGAAACTCCCTAAGGATCTCCTCTCTCAGATCTGTCAACTAAGGAACCACAACCCTTCCTCGATACCGAAGACTACCATCCAAGTGAATCGTCTAGCCCTCATAACCTGTCCCTGACCATACTCGATCCTTAATGGACAATATCTCTAGGTCCTGCTCCTGGGACTCAATCACTCTGCTCAGTACGGAAGGCGTAGCCACCAAACTCCCCAAAGTACCATAAGTCTGCCCCATGTAGCGTAACCCAAATTGTCCCACAGTCTCGAGTATCTGCCACTCCCGAGAAGCCACACTAGCCAAGACTCCCCATGACTTCCAACGGAGTGCGTCAGCCACCACATTTGCCTTACCTGGATGGTAATGCAAAGTGAAGTCATAGTCCTCTAGAAACTCCATCCACCTGCGTTGCCTCATGTTGAGGTCCCGCTGTGTAAAGATATACTTCAAACTTTTGTGGTCTAAAAACACCTCGAACTGCTTACCATATAGATAGTGGCGCCAAGCCTTAAAGACAAAGACAATGGCCGCCAACTCCATGTCGTGTGTAGGGTAGTTCTGCTCTTGGTGCTTTAACTGCCGAGAGCCATAAGCCACTACCCTCTTGGACTGCATCAACACACAGCCGAGTCCGTCCTTAGAGGCATCACAATACACTGTATACCTCTGTCCCCTTTCTAAGACTATTAAAATAGGAGTTGAAGTAAGCCTCCTCTTCAACTCCTGGAATTCCTTCTCACATGAATCATTCCACTCAAACTTAACCTCCTTCCGGGTCAACCACATAGGTGCAGCTAGTCGGGAGAAGTCCTCAATGAACCTTCTGTAATACCCTGTCAATCCCAAGAAACTGCGTATCTCGAAGACTGACTTCGGCCTCTCCCAATTCATAACTGCTCAACCTTCTCCGGGTCTACGGATACACCCGAAGCCAACACCACATGCCCCAAGAATTTCACCTCAGTGAGCCAAAACTCATACTTACTGAATTTGGCATACAACTGATGGTCTCTTAAGGCCTGGAGAACAATCCTCAAGTGACCCTCATGTTTCTCCTCATACTTGGAGTAAATCAAAATATCGTCAACAAAGACCACGACAAACTGATCTAGGTAGGGTTGGAACACCCTATGCATAAGATCCATGAATGCCGCTAGAACATTCGCTAATCCAAAAGGCATGATTGTGAACTCGAAATGCCCATACCGCGTCCTAAATGCTGTCTTAGGGATACGCTCCTCTCTAACTCTCAACTGATGGTAACCGGTACCGAGATCTATCTTGGAGTATACCCGCGCCCCCTCAACTGATCGAACAAGTCATCAATCATCAGTAAAAGGTACCTATTCTTGTTAGTAATCCTATTCAACTGCCGATAATCTATACATATCAAAGGGTTTTGTCCTTCTTCTTTGCAAATAACACCCAAGCGTCCCAAGTTGAGGTTCTCAGTCTAATAAAATCCCTGTCCAACAATTCTTGCAATTGGACCTTGAGTTCTTACAACTCTGCAGGCTCTATCCTATGTGGAGTCATAGAAATGGGTGATGTACCGGTATGCAACTCAATGGTAAAGTCTACATCCCTCTGTGGAGGTAATCTCGGTAGTTCATCCAGAAAAACATCCTCATACTCACAAACCACCCAAGGTAGACCCAACTCCTATCTCTCCTCGTCCTCCAGGGTAAGGCTTGCTAGCCAACCCATTAACTGTCCGTGCCATCTAGAGTTGTACACGACTTGGGGTAAAGTATCGTACTTATCCCTCTGAAATATGAAACAAATACCGTCTAGTGTGTAGGCAGTGACCTTCTTACGATCATAATCAATGACAACTCGGTGTTCCGTCAACCAGTCCATCCCCAGGATGACATCAAAGTCCAACATGTTCATGACCCTAAGGTCCACGGTGAGTAGAATCCCCGAGATCTCTAACTCACAACCTGACATATCTGGTCAACCCTCACCCTAGCACCTAGAGGAGAACTTACATGCAATGACTCTTCCAAGGTTTCAACCTCTAAGCCCAAGTCTTTCACACATGATGCAGCAATAAAAAAATTAGATACACCAGAATCAAATAACACCCTTGCCCAAAAGCGAGAGAGTAGAAATGTACCCTGAATAATCAACTGATCTATATGTTCAGTCTGAGGTGTGATGGCGTAGACACGCCCCTGGATCCTTGAAGTCTTGGCTTGTGAGCCCTGGCCTCAACCTCGACCCATGCCTTGGTCTATCTGACCTGCTTGTAGGATCCCCGCATGTGAAGTAGTAGGGCCTTGTGCGGAATGGATACTGACTTCCTTAGCCCATAGTGGGGTAGGAAGGAGTGTAGTGAGACTGTGAATATCCCACTGATGAATGGGACCGAGACACCCCCTGGCCCAAGGATCCCTACCTCTGAGAATAATCCTGCTTCATATGCCTCGGTTGGTGGCAATGATAGCAAGTCCATTGGTCTGCCTGAAAAGGAGGCCTTTGATTTCCCCGTCTCGAAATGACTGACTTTAGCCTTGACCTTGATAGTCGCGGCCCTGCCCTTGATGTCCATGCGTAGCAGAAGTCCTTTGCTTCCATCCCACACCAGAAGAAGAGGATTGACGCTCCTTCTTCTTGTCTTTACCATCCGCTTCCCGGATATTCCTTGCATCATCAACCTCTCTCTCAATGGCCATAGCTGTCATAACCATCATGTCCAAGTCTTGCAGAAGAAGACCCATAATGTTGCCCCGGATGGACAACTTCAAGCCATCCTCAAACTTCCTCACTTTGGCAATGTCTGTGGCCACATAATCATCATCGAAATGGGCAAATTCTATGAACTTAGCCACGTATTCGAGCACCATCATCGTTCCTTGCCTCAAGTCTAAGAACTCCCGGGCCCTTGCATGTCGAGCAGCCGCGGGGAAGTACTTACCCATGAAGAGTTCCTTGAACTCTACCCAAGTCATTGCCTCCAAGTTCTTGGAGTCTTTAACCCAATCCCACCATACTTGGGATTCTCTTTCCAACTGAAAAATCGCCAGAGTTATCTTGGTGGCATCGGAGGTGATCTCTATAGCCCTCAAGACCTTATCCACTTGCCGGAACCAATGGTCAGCCACCATCGGATCTGCTCCTCCCAGAAAGACCAGAGGATTGTGTGCTTTGAACTTATGGAGGTCACTTGATCCTCCTTGACCCACATTTGTACCAGTTTGTGCAATAGTTACGGTTGTAGCACTAGCTTGTGCTATGGTAGCAGCTGCCTCACTGATAGCCTCCACAAAGACTTGGTGATCAAAGGCCGGTGGTGGTTGGTAGTTGTTCCGCTCACCGCCTCGACGTCCTCGACGTCCTCGACTACGTCCTCTTCCCCTTCCTCTATTTTCCATCTACACACATGTAAAATAACAATAGAGTCTCACACTGTATTCCAAGATAGGGATCAAGTACAAACATTGAGAATTTTCTCATTGTCCCCCTAGTAGAACGTGTGTCACATACTAGGAGACATTTACACCTTGAACTACCCCGTTCATCCCCTTTTCCGAACCCAAGGTTATGTTTTCTAACCCTAGTGTCCCTCTTTTCCATATACATTCTATCATGTATATAATTCACACAACAAGTAACACATAACATGTAGCAAGTAGAGCACATAACATGAAATGTATAATGCATGTAATGGTCTAGACCCATGCCCATCAAGGCCTAAGTAAATCGTATACCTAAGCTCCAATATCAAGCTGTGAAACCCCAAAATCCGGGGGTTCGTTGATTACCCATTTACCCGTGGAATGCTTGTGGATACGAAGTAACTCGATAACACAACATTTTGCCCCATTTATCGGGTTCCATGATTTAATAAAAATTCGGGCAGAGTCTCCTTTGTACGGAAAACTCTACCCAAAACCCAACTTGTGCATCATAACATAACAAGACCTATCTGAGGTCCAATATTTAACAATGACCACACCGGGTCCATTTATACATACTCATAAAAAAATATGCAAGACTATATTCAAATTAGTCCATAAAAATCCAATTACAATTCATTACATACATTACATGCCAAAATTAATTTACAAGCCTAATTTTTCAACAAAAAATATTAAAAGCCACAAGTTGGCTTTTTTTCAACTAAGTGGCCCGGATTGTGAGCCGTCCGTTGGCACATATCCCTCACTTGAAATGTTTCCCGTATAGGGTGAACCACGCCCAGTAAAGTAATTCCTACAGAGGCTACTCCCCACCTAAGTGCACATGCAATGTTCACATTCGACATTTCATATTCACATCAACATTCCAAGTAAGAATATACAACTCTATATTGGAATTCACCATGTCAAGCTATGAAATGATATGGAACTCACTCATGTCACCTTAACTTGAGTGCTCACCGACTCTCACAACACAAAGTAATGCACTTGTGAAATGAACCATCATTTGACGAAAAATTCATCCAATGATCGTTTGAAATAAAAGTTGTTTCATTATAAAATCAAATCATTGATGGGTATTACTCATTGAATGAGTACATTTACAAAAAAAAATCTTGTGTCTGGTTGGGCAACGGATTTTGGTATCTCAACCACCGGTTTCGTAAACACCAGCACCTTTTTGAAATTTCACCGCCGGGAAGTGCATGAACCATGTAACCGGGTTTTGCACTCGAGGGAGAGTCTAGCCCTACTTGCTATACCCGACACAAGTTTTCTTCCATGCAACCATGCGACTCAAAGGAGATCTTCGATCCACTTTTTTTCGAGCCCACATACCAACCATCAAACAAGGTGTTTGATTGACCATACATACCACACACCCACACTCATGACTTATGCCCATGAATATGATGCTAAAGTCATGTCCAACATGCAATGAATGTCAAATGGACAACTTAAATAACATATTAACATGTATCATGAGCAATTATATCATATACATATAATCTCCATATTTTCATCTCAATGTCAAAACATCAACTAGCATGTATCAACATTTATATTCAACACAATTGACAAGCATGTTATTACATAATCTATGTCAATAACACACTTAAATCACAAGGTGCATAATAACACATAACAGCCCACAAAAACCAACATAAAACAGCCCACAAAATCAGTCTGTAAAGTGGCTTCAAAACAGTCGACAAAGTGGCCTAAAAATAGTCCAAAAAGTGGCCTAAAAATAGTCCGCAAAAACAGTCCAAAAATAGTCCACTTTTCGGTCCAAAAACAGTCTACTTTTCAGTCCAAAAATAGTCCACTTTTTCGTACAAAATCATTTAAAATTTCAGTCCAAAAACAATCACAATTTCAGTCCAAAATAGTCACAATTTTAGTCCAAAAATAGTCATAATTTCAGTTCAAAAATAACCCACAATTTAGGCACTAAACAACCTATAATTAAGCCACTCAACAGCCCCCTAAAACAGTCCAAAATCAGTTCCTTAAATAGCCCAAATTCATCCTCTTAAGATAGGAATAAAACGAAAGTAGGAAGATCCCTACCTCAATAGAAATGTAGAGAACTTCTATAGCACCAAAACAACGTCGAAGTTTTGATTTTCCCCAAAGTCTCCTCTTGGATATTCGGTGAAATCCCTTGTTCTTGGTACGTACACGTAGCCCTCATCGAGGAGATGAATTTTAACTCTTGGTTCGACGAATTCCGACCGACGGAACTCCGTGAATCAAAAAAATAAGTCTTGAAGACAAACTTTTCTTCTCTTTTCTCTATTCTCTCTCTATGGTAGGCCAAGGGGATGAAGAAATGAGATATTTTTGCTGAATTATCTCATTTAAGTCCCTATTTATATTTTTAAAGACTTTGGCTCACAACGTGCCACACATTTAAGTCCCTCTTTTTCGGGTCCGTTTTTGTCCCGAAACGATTTGTTACATTACGTGTTTAGACCAAATTAATTTTACTGTTACTTTAGTCCAATCATACTTAAATTTTAAAATATTTATTTTTGGGGACCACTGACCCAATGGTCTCGAACGACGTGCAAAAAGTTTGACTATCTTAAAATTCAACGAAATTTGACATGGTGACTAGATTTCGCGACACGAGTCCAACGGTGAACTCTGTTTTCTCATTCGAGGTCTAGAACATGAGTATTTTAAATACGTATTATAGTGGCAAATTACCATTTTACCTTTTTTTAGAAAAAAATCAAATTTACCCAGGTTTTACAATTTTACTGGCAAGTCAACCGGTAGGTATGATGTATATACACCATCACACATCAACTTCTTAGTTTAGCTAGTGGTAGTCATGACAATGGATTAATCCAAGCATACCAAAAGGACAAGTCATTCATGAGGATTACTTGAATTATTTAGTTGATCTCGTGATTGTAAGTGCGTACATAATAAACCATAACACAACAACTTTTTTGGCTAGCTGGTGGAATTAAATCATAACATAGAAATTTCTTAGGCTAGCTGGTTATAGATGTGTCAATTGACTAATTAAAGTGAACCAGAAGGACAGACCATTCATGAAGATTACTTGAATTACTCAATAGGGCATCTGTGATAAATATATACCAGTTAATCATCCTCACGTTCTGATGGAGGACAAGCCATACCGGTAGGAACACCGTGGTTATTTGACTGACAATATAGTTATATATAGTAGTTAAACAACTCTAATAACCTAGAAGGACAAGCCATTCATGAGGATCATTTAGGTTTTGTACCATACAGCAGTAGAATATCCTCAGCGTTCTGGTCGAGGACAAGCCATACTGGTAGGAACACCGTGGTTGTTTAACTAGCAGGTTGATGATGCACCGATGATATAATTCCAGGTACAACACCGAAATTACGTACATCGCTGTATCATGCATGAAACATATAGTATATGTGTATATATATATATATATATATATGAATAAAGTATCAGTATTTCCATAATCTAATAAATACAATGCATATGTTCACCCTTCACTGAAGGGTAGAAGTGACTACTCACGCCCCATTGCTACTGACAAGCAAGGAGGCCGGCCATCCAAGAGCCAAGGGAGAGCTCCAAAGAGAGAAATAAAGAGAGAAAGAAAAATAGGAAAGAGAAAGTCGAATACAAAGCCGGTCTGTCTTATACTCCAATCGATACTCTGTATTTCTACATTTATGTTGTATCTTTCTATTCGGATAGTTGAATTACCGCCACTTTATTGTTTTGATTAATAATAAAGGTGGTTGTGTTTCAAGTGTTCCTTGTATAATAAGTTTTAGAGTTTGTGTTTTAATTTCATTTGTAATGAAGATTACCCGCACTCCTTGCTTGTTAGTAGCAATGGGACGCGAGTAGTCACTTATACGCTTCAGTGAAGGGTGAACATATGTATAGTATAAGTTAGATTATGGAAATATTGATGTTTTATTCATATATTTTCATATATGTACTATATGTTTCATGCATGATACAACGATGTACGTAGTTTCGGTGATATGCCTGGAATTATGTCATCGGTGCATCATTAAGCTGCTAGTTAAACAACCACGGTGTTCCTACCAGTATGACTTATCCTCCACCGGAACGTTGAGGATGTTCTACTAATGCATGGTACAAAACTTAAATGATCCTCATGAATGACTTGTACTTCTAGGTTATTAGGGTAGTTTAACTACTATAAATAACTATATTGCCAGTCGAATAACTACGGTGTTCCTACTGGTATGGCTTGTCCTCCATCGGAACACTGAGAATGTTTAACTGGTTTATATTTATCACAATGTCCTATTGAGTAATTCAAGTAATCCTCATGAATGACTTGTCCTTCTGTTTCACTTGAATTAGTCAATTGGCATATTATAACCAGCTAGCATAAGAAGTTGCTGGATTATGGTTTATTATGTACGCACTTACAATAACGAGATCAATTGAATAATTCAAGTAATCCTCATGAATTGCTTGTCCTTATGGTATGCTTGGATTAATCAATTGTCATGAATACCACCAGTTAACCTAAGAAGTTGTTGTGTGATGGTGTATATACATCATACCTACCGGTTAACTTGCTAGTAAAATTGAAGTTAATTGCGGTAAGTTAGTATTTCTAGTATTTAACCAATATAAAGCATATGAGATTCTTAAATTGAAGGGTATCTTTTATATTATTGTCATTATCAAACTTATCTCGTTTACTTTATTTAATTAGACTAGTTATCAATCTAAGCTCACATCATAAGCTATCAAACATTACACTACTTTAAACAATAACTTTACTGTTTGTTTTATTTATTTTACATTCTAAATTACTGAAAACTCTTCATGGGATCGATAATTGGACTTAAACCGAGAAAACAATAATTTGACCACTTATACTTAGGTGTATAATTAATATAATTTAGATGACTAAAAAAGTGAGAGTCACCGACCCAGCCCAATGCCCAAGGAGTCCAAGAAGGATTAGAGCACATAAGGAGAAATTATCGGGATACTCACTCTCGAATATCAAGACACCCTTTAATCGTTCTTACCTTTTGTAGCTATCCTCCTCGAAGAATTAGTGTCTTTGCCTTCAAGTCACTTCCTCAACTAAAACTTTGTGCCTATAAATTGTAAGCTCTCTCTATTGAGAGGAGCATCTCTACACTTCTCTACACACTCCACACATATCTTTTCTCTCTCCTAGCTATTGTATCCCTCCTAGGGCTAACCATTCTCATCTCTCTCGTTCACCTTATTTAATCAATAAAAGGTCCCCCAACCACTGTTGTCGTTTCCTGGAGTGGAGTAGGTCACCCTGACCGAACCACTATGTATTAGTGCGTTGACTTGATATTTTACATTGTTGTCATTGATTGTTCTATTAATTGTCCATTAATTACACTTTATAACACAATCGGCTGTTGATATTGCATAAGACTGTTTTGTGCATCATCATTTACAATTGTGTTTTTCCTTCCAAGCTTTGTAGTTGGATATGAAATGAACTTGCTTTTGTAGTTTAGCTTCTTCTTGAATCATTAAAATTTTAAAGCTCTATTTCATCACTATGTCTCTTTACATTGTGTATGTTCTTGCTTTGATTATAGGTAACTAAGCTTTTAGTTGGCTAATCTAAGGGGAATTTCTTCTTGGGTATGCTAAATCAACTCTCCTCCATTCTTCCTCGTATTGTAAAGTATCTGATTTGACTAAGTTGAGTGCGTACGTGATTGTGAGCTCTTGATACACCGTAGACTTGTCACGGGGTATGATTGAGCCTACATCTTTACATTAGTCCCTCACTTCCTACAAATCAATCAAACACATAGGTACCATTGGTTAAATGAATTGATTTGACTTGACATTCCCATTGGAATGTCCTCGTTGGATTAGCCAACGTTGTTTTCTTTCAGTTTTATCTAAACTCCACTTCCTATTTGTGAAAAAAAGGGCGAGTCATCTAATATCGTTTGTCCTCCATTAGTTGATACTTCAAGGGGGTTTTACCTGGAATAAAAGAACAAAAAAGGATTCATGAAGGTTTATTTACTGAATCGCTTCCCAAAACACAAAACTCACTAGATTTTACAATTTTCATTTCTTTACAAAAAAACCTTCACCATAATTCGACCTTCCTTCCATGAGGAGACAACCTTGGAATACTCAATTCCGAGTAAAACACGACATCACAAGTATCTCTATGTTTGGGGAGCACTTTTGCACACACACACACACACACACATTTTCTTTCACACACGTTTTATCCATTTCTAGCATCGAACCCAAGGGAGAGTGACACTCACCTACTCATCTAATTTATATGCACAACCGGGATCATCTTCGGAGATTAGGGTGAATGCAACCAAGCAAGGATTTATTATAGGTTTTGATTTTCTTAAGTTTTAGGTTTTTGTTTTTTTAGAACTCATATATATATATATATATATATATATATATATATATATATAT
>CM042202.1:7160907-7189015 GCA_023539305.1 Ilex asprella | reverse complement strand
TATATATATATATATATATGTCTGTGTGTGTGAATTATTTTTTAATCTTTTTTTGGAAACTTATTTACAATAAAAGGGTATTCAAATCTTTCTATATCGTAAGTGGAATAACATATAAGATAAGATAATTAAAATTCCATAATTTTAGTTGTCAAATTTTAAAATTTTTCAAAAATTATGAAACATATACGTAAAAAAATGGAGAATATTTATTATAGGTTTTGATTTTTCTAAAATTTAGGTTTTTGTTTTAATAGAACTCATTTATATGTAGTTTTTTTCGAAAATCATTTTTAGTAAAATTATTTACAATAAAAGGGTATTCAAGTCTTTCTATGTCTTAAGTGGACTTTTTATAATATTTGTTTCCCATATATACTTTTTGACAATTAAGTTTAATTTCGTGTACCAACTTCCAGAGGTCCTCTCTAAACTCTACTAGAAAATAACCCAACAAAACAATTAAAAAGTGAAAATTTAAGGTGAGTCCCCCTAGAAGGACTTATAATGACTTGAGTCTTGGAAGGAAACTTATTTGGGAGTAAGGGCATATTTAAACTTATATGTAGGTATTTAAGTCTACTTATTTTTTAAATCTCAAAATTACCCCTAACAGTGTTAGTTTTGTTCAGTTATGAAAAGTCACATAGGTTAGATCATTGAGGTATATATGAAAATCCTTGATTGAGTTATATATGAAAACTGTTTATTAAATATTATGATAATTAATGAAATTTTTATATGGAAGTTATATATTCTAATAGTTATATATGGTAGCTTAATACATGAATAAATCGTTGGTCTATTAAGTCAAAATCAGATCATAAAATATTTTTAACAATTCAAAATTTCCTTAACATTAGTGTTACTATAGTAACACGAATGTTACTATAGTGACACGAATGAGATTATTTTTCTTAAAATACTCAATACCCAAAATGAAGAATTCCACCATTTCAAATAGTAACACAAACCTAACCATAATTTCGATTTTACTTTTCAAGTTACTGTGGAATCCATTGACAAAGTTATGGTTGATTCTTTGCATTCAAAACATCTTCACAACTTTGGAATTCATAAATAGAGTTAAGGTATGTGATTTTACATGAAAGTTGATGTTCATTTAAGGGTTTTAAAAAACTTATACATAATACATAGTTCAAACTATCCGTTTTTTTTTTTTTTTTTGCATTCCTAATTTAAAATTTGAGATTCATTATTACTAAATTAAAGTGTAATATAATTCGATTTTATTATTTTTTGGTTGTGCATGACATTCGAAATACCATGATAGTGTTTCTGTGAAATAGATCATGTTACTATATGATAACTGAAAAATGGATTTCAGAATTTCGATGTTCTTAATTGGTGTTGAGTGTCATAATTCAACTGTCAACGGTGTGTTACTAGTAGAAATTTTGTAAATTTTTAATTTGTGGATCGTATTTTCATTATAATATTTCAAAAATTGATATTACTGAGAAAACTCTATTGTCTTTTATTTTGTAAAAGTCGTTGTGTTACTGAGCACGAACATTTGATGTTACTGTGAAAATTAAATGTGTATGTTACATAATATACGTCTAAAAGTTTGTAATTGGTAGTGTAAATGCAAATTGAGGTTAGATTTGTGTTACTATTTGAAATGGTGAAATTCTTCATTTTGCATATTGAGTATTTTAAGGAAAACAATCTCATTCATGTCACTATAGTAACATTCGTGTCACTATAGTAAAATTAGTATCACTATAGTAAGACTAATGTTAAGGAAATTTTGAATCGTTAAGAAATTTTGTGATCTGATTTTGACTTAATAGACCAACGATTTATTCATACATCAAACTTCTATGTATAACTATCAGGATATATAACTTCTATATAAAACATCTGTTAATCATTACAATATTTAATAAACGGTTTTCATATATAACTCAATCAAGAGTTTTCATATATACCTCAATTATCTAATCTATGTGAAGGAGACGGTAAGTCAGACGTTGGTTATTGCTTTTCCAAAAGGTAGGGGTACAATAGTAAACTTGATAAGAAGTGGACTTAAAACCAACTAAATTTTTTTGTCGGACTTATCTCCAAATAAGTCTACATAGAGGGATTGACCTCCAAATTTTTCAATTAAAAATGGAGCCCAAAAGCCCAGCTCAATTCACTATCACATTTATTAAAGAACAAAAAAAGATTAGCAAGAAAAAAAATGCTGACATCATTAATTATTTCTCCAATTAAAATAAATATAATAAGCATCTCTCTTCAATCCCAATAAATAAATAAATAAACCAAACACATTATCTACTTCTCTCAAACTTTTTTTTTCTCATTTGAACTCAAAACACCAATTAAATCATTCATTCTCATTAAAAAAATATTTTGATAAAGTTCTAACTTGTAAGAAATAAAATACAACAAAAATTTAAGTGAAAACTTTATACATAAATAAGTAAAATATTAAAAAAAATTAAAATATAGTAAAATAATTTACCGTAAAGATAATAATAAATATATTTATAATAAAGTCGATCATGCCATACCACAACTGTCGATGAAGTACACACAAAATAAATATGAAAAACCTAAAAATAACATTACAAAAATTAGGATCTTTTGAGACAAGTTTTTTAACGATGACAATGTTTGCCATCACAAAGAAATGTGCTTTGGAGATTTTTTTTTATGGCGGTAATTCAACCATTTAAGATTTATTTGTTGCTGTAAATACTATTTGAGACAACAGTTGTCGCTACAACGATTTTTAAGGCTACACTTACCGTCAGGTCGTGGGTTTGAGTCACCCAAGGGGGGAGGTGGGGAACTACTGTTGACCCTCATTAAAGAAGGAAAAAAAAAAGAGACAAAAAAAAAAAACTATGGCGAGGCATGTCGTCACAATACCTTACAGTATTAAGTGGAGTCTCAAATATATTTATGGGAGCAAATAAACTTTTTATGACAGAACTAACGCAACCAAAAAAAAAAAATTCTTCCAACCACAGTTTTTTGCGACGGTGAACACAATTACATACAAAAACTTGTTTCAAAGGAACTTAATTCTTATAATATAATTGATATTTTTGAATTTCATCAAAAAGAAAAATAAATAAATTTTAAATTAACAAAATAAATTATTATTTTAAAAAAAAGTCTCATCACTTTAGGTGCCAAATATTGTTGAGCCGCCCCTAGTAGAAAGATACAAAAAGTAGTCTTAAATAACGTGTTTGATCAATTTCTTGCAACTCTGACAAAAAAAAAAATTCAATTTCTTGCAACAATACATTTACTTTGGAGATATATTTTCATATGTCCTTTGTCAATGTCGAGTCATTTTCGGTTCAAGCCCGTGGTTTTCCTCCTTGTTAACTCTATGGTCCATAGATCACCAAATATTTCTGTCGTTATATAGATTTGACAAATTAGCTTAAAACACCCTTTTGGTTAGATTTGTATAGCATTTTTTTCTCACAAGAAAACAAAATTGTTATCGATGACATACCAATATTACCAACAAGAAGGGATATTGAAAGTAAATTATTAATTTGTACATAAATACCGATTTAGAATTTTATTTTAGACTTGTTGATCACAAATAATATCCGTTTTAAAATTTTCAATAAATCTGTTAGTTTCTAAGATCACTAGAAGAATTGAAAAATAAATAAATAAAAAACACTCTCAATTGTAAATAATCCAAAAAAATGTTGATCTCTAAGGCTTTATAAGAGTATAAATAGTACTAAAACCCTAAAACCAATCAGGAAATAACAAAACCTAGCCTAATTATCATTAATTACATAATTAAGTCATTATTACAGATTTTTTTTCAAAAAAAAATAAAGTTTCAAACTAATCATGTGGCTAAAAATTACTAATCACTTGGATTAAGGCAAAATTGGGGGTGATTAATTATGACTTAAGACGGTGAAGTTATTCAACTACGAAAAATAACCAAAAAAACAAAAAACACGTTTTTCAGCCATAAATGAAGAAATTTGACCAAAAGACGTCTTGGTTCATCGCATCCCCTGTATGCAATGAGAAAAGGGGATGTGATGAGTTCATTTGGCTCATTCTTTCTAACTGAACATGGGTATTTCGAAACCTATATTTATGAAAGTGACTACCAAAAAATCACCAACCTGACTCACGCCAATATCAAAGCTAATAATCCAAGTACCGTATAGCTATCCGATCTGCATCAATTTCTGTTCGATAGGATCATAGAGTGGTCCAAGTAAGCCATTCAGATTTTATGAAGAGTTTGAAGGCATCAGCTCCCACCCCCTTTAAAGTCTAAATCATTGGTAATTAGGTTAAAGGATGGTTTTTTACGAGCCCGAATTTGATTGGACCAAGTCTAATTTAAATAAACCGTGGAAGCCCAAAGAAAAATCTAATCGGAGTTGGGTCAACCCATCAAGAGAAGTCCAAGACACCAAAGTCCAAAGCACTAGAGGGGCAACGCCCATGAGAGGAAGCAAAGAGCGTCGCTAGGGGTCACCCAAGCCAGATGCCGCCCAAGGCTACTGTGTCCAAGCCTACTTCAGTGAGAGTCCAAGCCTACTTCACTCCAGTGTCCAAGCCTACTTCACTTCAAGTACAAGATTAAGATCAAGAACCAATCCAACTGAGAGTCCTCATCCGAAAGAATAGAAGCATGATGGAGAAAACATTGGGATAGGCGCAGAAATCTCCTATCATAACTACACTTACCAAAATAGTAGAAGTCTTCTTCCTCACGTCACTGCTTCACTAAGCTTATATAAAGTGAGCCTTCTCCACATAGAGGGCATGTCCCTTTGATGACCAGCAGACCTCTACGAGATCCTTACACATACTACACCTTCTTACACGCATTGCTTCTCTCTCTCTCCAAAAATATTGTAATACTGCCGGAGTATATTCTTCCAGTAACTTTATTCATCAATAAAGGTCTTCGGCCACCGCTGTCGTTCCCGAGAGTGGAGTAGGTCACCTAGACCGAACCACTATATATCTTTGTGTTGATCTATTATTTACTGTTTTAATTCTTGATTGTCATTGATTGCTTGTTAACTGTTCATTAATCGCACCCATTCATCTACTTGACTGTTGATCTTACGCAATATCGATTTGTGCATCATCAGTTTTTTTTCCCTGTTTTAAATTCTGTCTTCCTTTCCTCTGTACAAATAATTAAAGGGAGGATATAAACATTTGCAATTAGAAGACACATTAATTATAAGCTGGTCATTTAACTCTCGAGGACAACAAAACAAAATTTGATTTGATAGATCCATTCAGATGACAAGCTTCGGTGAATAATATTTTAAATGTCCAAAGTCTCCAAAAAAAAAAATATCTTGGTTAACCCTTGATTTGGGGATGATTACTTGCATCGCCGGGTTACGTGATAGTGGTGAACATTGCTACTAAAGAAGTGAGATGGGAGCCTCTACCGCTGTTAGGTTCCCTCGTGACTCTAGTTTTTGGTATATGTGTTCTGAGAATTGAATCGTACTACCACTTGTCTCACTGGGAGGTTGTGTATTGTCAGATGTCCAATTCTATAGCATCTGACTGGATTGGTAATATTGAACCTTATCTATTTGCATGATTGCGCATGAGTTCGTAGGAATCGAACTCATAGGAAGCAAGAGAGCCGAGAAGGAGGGAGCAAGAACCAGAAATATTCGTACGACGAATCCAAGCCCCAACTGGAGTTCGTTGCTTGTTGATCTTAATGATAGCTTCATCATCAACGAACTTTTTTTGTAGCCATCACGAGTCCAAAGGGCTCGTAATTTGGACAGTTATTTATTTTAAAAAATTTATCTAACAATTAACTCAATGGACCTTATGTTGATGAAAATGTTGAACTAAACATTCCAAACATAAATCATCCACATAAATGCAAAGAAAACAAATCATAAATAACAAAATGAGGAATATAAATTTGCAGTTTCATCGCTGTCTTTTGATACATATAGTACCTGTAAGTAAATCATTTAGCATGAAATACATTTAGGCTAAAATAAAATAAATTTGTAGAAAAACATGTTGATCACAAAGCTTGAGAAAAGAAAAACCAGGAAGAAATATAAATATATTGTAACAAACGTCCCCCAAACTTTTCTTTTATATCTGCATAAGCTCTTCAAAAATCTTCATGGCAGGAGCTGGCAATCCCAGAAGCACATTGATGCTTTTCCTCTCTTTTCCATGAGACAGGAACAAAATCACTTCTTTTTCAGGCAAAGCCACAGGCCCTGATAGAATAGGCTCACCCCAACCAAAGTCAGTGGTGTGAAAAGATAACCTAGACCATGTAGTAATCAGAAGAGTTGCTGATAAAGAAGGCCTGGCTCTTGTAACTTCAAAAAAATCAACGGCGGATCTCATGTAATCGTCCGTCACCAATTTAACCGCGTCTTGGACTAATTTCACTGTGAACGATAGAGGATTTTCAGTAAGCTCACCCGCGCTGCAGAGTGAATTGGTTAACACAATTCCATTGCCAAAGTACCCTTCTGGGAGAGGTGGGTTGAATCTAGGCCTTCCATCAACAGCAAAGAGAAGTTTTGTTTGTTGATCAGGCTTCAAGTTCAGTGCCTGGCTTCTAGCTCTCCAAACAAAGGCTGACAGGGCTTCAAAAGTGGTGCACTTGGGTAGAGTCCCATCTTCCATGGCTTTGATCTTGAGTTTTTCAAGTTTTTCGGGGTCGAAACAGAACAACCTGTAGAGCATTTCTTCTTGGTAGAGATTGGCAGTGTCTGATATGTCTTCAATCTCTGCAAATTCATGGTGTGGGAACTCTATCTTTGGTGGGTTTCTGGCTTTGAGAATGCTTCTGTCTACATATGGAGGGACAGGCAGAGGCAAGCCTCTGGCAGTTTGACCCCATGAGTTCACAAATTCCATAGCACCAAGCCCATCAAACATACAGTGGTTCGCGCATAGCCCAAGAACAAATCCTCCACATTTGAACTTTGTCACCTGGAAGATACAATTGGTGCTAGTTTGATAATTGATTTGCCATGCATAAATGAGAACAGAAAATAAACAAAAAGCAGGGCCAGTTTTTTTTGGTCAGGGTGGCCGGGTTAATTTACCCACATTTGGACTAATCCCTTATCTGATCCGATCAAAAACTGATATCTACGCCGGAACTAAAAATTCATGAGGAATAAATTCCTCATGACTTAGCCCCAAGAGTTTGTCAAGATTTAAATTTAAGACATGAATTTACAATTCATCCCTATTACCACTTGAAGGTTAGTGTCAATTGTTTTTATCATCGTCAATGGTACTGCCAGATTTTTTTTTTTTTTTGTTTTTTTTTTTGAGACAGGCTAATGAACAAGTTTGGATATTAATTGAGTCGACTTTGGCGCACTTGAGTGTGTTCAGATACAGTGCAATTGTGATTGGTCGAACTCAAATGCTGAAATTAGATTCTTACCCAAACTCAACTTAGGCAGAAGTTTGCGAGCATTTGAGCCAAAATAAATAATATTTTTGGTCTCTAAAGTGTGCATATTTTGACAGCTTGATTTGTAAAGTATCAATTTTACCTTTGATTCTTAAAGTATTTAATTTGTGGTTAAATGATCCTTACATAGGCGAACCGTTAAATTTTTTACGGTATGATCACATGTTATACACGTGATACTATCTGAAAGAATGACACGTGATCAATTTACTCAAAAAAACTAAACGAATTGTCTGATTAAGGATTAAATTGAGAAAATTAATACAAGGAGGATCAAATTGATAAAATGAGCATATTTTAGTGACCAAGAATACTATTAACCCTTTGAGAAAATAAAATACTGAAAGGTGATAATAAATCCTAAAAATAATCAAATATTAACAAAAATCCCTCAAAATCTATGCAATCAACTATAAAATCTAATCCAAAAAGTCTGACTTCACACAGAGAAATTAACCAATATAATCAGTAGTTATTTGGGAAGAAATTTGGGCATATTATGTATACACATGTATAGTCAAGGAACAGGTTGTTTGAATTCTGGTCGTTCCTGAAACAAGCTTAAACATCTAACCAAATTCGATATGCTTTAAAATTTTAGAATTTAAACAAGCCAAAATCTAGATAAGTCCGAAAACCAAGCACAAACTGCTTGGATCATTTAACTTGCCTACGAACACAAGCACAAAAGGGCATATAACGAGGCTTCCGTTATTGCCGGGTCTAAGAAGGATTAAATATACACAATTTTACATTTGCAGATAGAGAGATTGTTTCCACGACTCAAACCCAAGTCAACGTTATTGTACGAACACAAGCATGAGAGATGAGAGAAAGCTAACCTGGGCCACCAGAGGAGGAATCTCAAGTATATTCTTAGCCCCAGGAATGTCATAAACCAGCTTCCCAAGAGTCACAGGATCAGGCTTTGTATTGTCACCTATCTCTTCCATCCTACAGTTTGCTTCAGCCTCAACAAACACAGCACCTTCCCCACTGCAATCCACTATAAGCTTCCCTTCCGAACTTATCGTAAGCCTCCCTGCAAGAGGGTAATACTGAACAAGAACTTTAGACAAGGCCTCCTTTATCACTTCCACAGCTTTTTCATTCCCTTTCTCCTCCGATTTGAAGCAGTAAATGGTGCGAACGATCACCGCGATGTTCTGGTCAAGGTTGGAGAGTAAGTACAGACCCTTCTCTGTCTCCTCCGCCGGAGGAACCAGAGTTGGCTCTCCTTGCTTTACGACGAGCTCAAAGGCAGTGTTATTCGGTGTCTCCATGGATGAAGCTTCTCAAAAGGAACCAAACCCTGAGATAGAAATGAAGTTAGTTTTAGGTATGGAAATTGGTATGTGTTTGGTGCACCCAAAAGCAATGTTGGATTATAAAATGAGTTTTTGATAGTACCACCGTCATTTTTTATCTTTATTACTAGTTTATGGGTGAGGGTGGACATTGACGCAATAATATGGTTGCTCTATTGTGATGTGGAGGTCACGGATAAGAGTTGTGAAAATAATCTTTCTGTTTCTTGGAGTAAGACTCGACCTTAATGACAAGAGTCTCGTGCACTAAGTATACCATTTTATTATTAGCTTAACGGTCTTTTTATTTAACTTATTTACATTATTGAAGAAAAACTGTATTTCTATTAAGAGCATATTTTTCAAACACGTTTTTACTTTGAAAACTTGCATCTGAACTACGTTTTTATATAAAGGGTAAGTCAAAAACTATGTTAAGATGACAGTAAACTGATAATAAAGACTTAACATGATCGTACTAATAGAGTGTACTTTACAAACACGTTTTATATCTAAAAACGTGAGTTTAAACTACGTTTTCATGCAAATGATCAACTGAAAATAAAGCTAAGAAAGCGAAAAAACTGTAAACTTTGATGAACTTAAAATCGTTGAGGGAGAGCTTAATTTCACAAGAAATAAAGACAAGAGATACAATATCATCCAGATATACCTGTGATGCAGGAGTGTTACGACAATGGCTTGGTTTGAAGCTGAGAATAGTATGCTTTTTGGATTGGGTTAGAGGAGTTATATAGGAAGAGTTGTGATAGAAATATTGCCAAATGTAAGTTTTGGTTAACAAAAGATGTACCCATGAGGTTGACAGGTGCTGATGATATTATTTTGTGCTCCTTGGTACGCTAAGCTGCCTTAAGGGAGGTGAGAGAGAGAGAGAGAGAGAGAGTTGTTTCAAGGTCTTGTTTGAAGATGGATAAATTATATTTTGATCCCTTTAAGTATTGCTTTGGTCTTACTTTGTCTCCTCAACTATTAAAATTTTCACATTAGTCCCTCAATTGATATGGTTTTGCATACCACATAATCAAAAGTTTGTCATGTTTTGGACAAAAAGACGACATGAGTAATAAATTTCGTGATTTGAGTATCTAAAATTGGAAAAAAAATATTGGGCGTAACTGTTACACTACGTGAGCAATGTCACATGATGTAACGGTTCACTAATAGGTAAATAAATCAACAAGTGAGCCCCATTAAAACTCATAACTACCCAACTATGTCATACGTAACCACCTCCTCCATTATAGGAAGTGGGCTTTTACCCTTTTCATTCTTTTCTTATTGGATAGTTACACCGTGTCAATGATATTGTGTAGCGGCCATACCCAATATTTACGGTTAAAATTGGGTTATATGAAATTAATAATCATAGTTAGAGGTGTAATGCAAAAAAATGTGATAGTTTAGGATGCAATATAAGATGAACATACATTAGAACTTCAAATGAAAAACATGATAGTTAAAAGGGTAATGTGAGATCGGGCCTATAATAACAGTGGTCAAAGTGTAATTTTCCCTTCGAAGATTGTTTGTTTGGAAGATTCTGCTCTTGTCATATGTTGGGGGTAGGCTACTGGCCATGGAACCAAAACACTACCAGCCAGGATGGGTGGCGTAGGAAGGGGAGGCTGTGGGGGGTGGGGGTTGGTAGGGTTGGCATCCAAATCTTGGTGACTTGATCAACTCAAAACACAAAAATTATATAAAAGTTGTGTATTTGGTATCCAGCTTTCAACGTCTATCCAATTTATTTGTTTTGGCATGACGGATAGAGCAAAGATTATGATGAAATTATATATGAATGCGATGGTTGACCCATGAAGTGGCTAAACATTTGACAAACAAGGGTGTTTGATCACCCTTTTTAGTTTGCTCGAGTGACAGATTTGTCAAATTTTTTAACTTGTGGTTCATGTTATGTTTTTATGTCAGTACTCTAGTTTGAAAATCAATCTTCTCAATTCGAAGATAGCTCAACTGGTAATAAGGATGGACTGTTGTAAATTCAAACATCATGAATTTGAATCTTGATAATCTTTTAGGGTTAGACCATGAGAGATTTATCACTCATGAATATCATACTCTCATCATAGATGACTTGCCTTTGACTAAACTAAGGAAGAGATTAATGGAGATGTGGATAAACTCTCTTGACTATAGAACTAAAAAAAAAAACAATCTTCTCGGAATCACTAGGCCAATAAAGTTTAAGCTTTAGGTCATATTTGAAGAATCGCCCCATAATTTTTAAGTGTGTAATAATTCAAACAAAAAATTCTGAATTCATAAGAAATAGGCCCCCATTAAAAAAATAGATTTAAACTCAAACAAAAACTTGAGTGGATTGAGCTTATTAATTTAGTCCATGAAATTAAAATGCCCTAAAATTTAATTTTTTGAAAAAAAAAACAATAAAACTAAAACTACTAAAAATTAAAATTTAACCCCAAAAAAGAGTCAAGTTTAAATTTACCATCATAATTTCTCCATAATTCTCTCCCCACTCTCTCTTACCATTAAGTTCAACTATTATACCAAAAGTTTAAATATAAAAACTTAATTAATATTTTTTTATTTTTAAAAATTAAAAAATAATAATATTTTTGAAAAAATCTCATTTTGTTTTTTTAATTTTAGGCCTCAAAATGTCTCGGGCAGTCCTGTCTGTACGTTGTTTGCGAGTTACAACCAAGAGAGACTGCATATATTGACAACCTTTCATGCATGAAATAATAACTGCTCAGTCATTCATTTTTCATGCATTTAGTACAATGCAGAATTATGTGGTTGTGGCATTTTTTACCATATCGCCACACCTCAACTAAATGATTTAGGCATTGAAACATTAGAATAACATGAATTAATTTAATCATTTGCGTTGATTTGAGATATGAAATTTGAAAAAAAAAAAGAATTTGCAAAATGTGGCATTATTCAGAAAAGAGTCTATAATCTCAAGGGTAGCTTAAGTGGTAGCAACAACAAGTTATAGACTCAAATGTTTGACTTCAAATCTTAGCAACCTCTTAGAACCAGACTATGAGGGATTTATCCCTCATTAGACTCTAGTTTGGATATGGATGATCTGTTTTTGATCAAACTAAGGAGAAAATTAGGTAAAATACACGTAAGCTGGTATCTCTCATGAATATCCTATTCTTGATATGAATAATCTACCTTTAAACGAATAAAAAAAATTAGATAAGATACACGTAAACTAACTCACAGACCTATTAAAACCAAAAAGAAAGAAAAGATTCTGTTAACGGTTGCCCAAAGCTAGGCGATAATAAAGGGCGAAATGTGACATGGTGGATGGAGAAAAGTTGGCAAAAGGGTGGGAAGAAAAGAAAGGGGGGGGGGGGAACGAGCAACGATGAACACTCTCCTCTCTTTTCCCTTTTCTTCTTCTTCTTCCCATAAACCTTTTCTTACCCATCTTTGACCTGTTTTCTTTGCATTTACTGCGTCCCCACCCTATAATCTATGGAAACCGACAGAACTTTAAGGTCTTTCCCAATCAATTTTGGGTCAATTGTTGGTGAATCACTAGAGAATAGCATTAATGGCAGCCCAAGAGTAAGCCTTGGTGTTAATCCTTTGATAGAAGGCACAAATCCAGTCAAGATAGTAGAGGAAATCTCTACTCAAACACAAGCACGGACTGAGAAGGAGCTCACTGCTCAGCCCAGGTTCGATAGAGAAGAAGCTACCAAGTTGGTGACATAGCATGGCAAGTTGCGAAAATTGATTATTGAGAATGATCTTCTCAAGCATTTATTTGAAGCCAAAATGGAATACCTAGGTCGAAATAAGTCTGAAAATAGGCTTAGTAGCGGTAGTGAAGGTAGAGGAATTTCTGGTGCCACTGGAAATGGAGGCAATGGGCATGCCAGGCCCAAATGGAGAGAGAAATCAACAACAAGGGATGTGTCGATGGTGAACTCACAAGGAGTAGGTATGCAACATTCAACCTCTTCTGATCATATGGACAATCCCATGCTTGGTGCAGGGTGAGTAAAATGTTTTTAGTAAGGATAGATCATGGGTCAATACAGTTTGAAATGATCCCAGATCCCAGGTAGAAATGCATTACATGGCCTCTAGTTAAAAATGGGTAGGGTTATGGTTAGACCACCCAAAGAGGTAGCCCAGAAGGGATATTCCAAGTGGGAAGCTCCAAGTTGTGAAAACATCAGCTATGAGGATTTGGGGAAACAAGGGGTTATTCGATGTTATTGCCAATAAGAATGCATTCTTCTTCTTTAAATTCACAAGTATAGGTAACAGAAATGAGGTCTTAGAAGGGGTTCCTTGCATATTGGTGGCCAACCTATTATACTAAGAAAATGGCAGCTAAGACTTAAGCTTACAAAGATCACAATTTGGGTAAAATTTTATAATATACCCATTGAACATTGGACTACCACTGAGTTTAGTTACATAGCAGTGCAGTTGGTAAACCTTTGTATATGGTTAAGTTGATGGAGAAGGGTAGTATAGCTACATTTGCAAGGGATTTGTTTTGAGGTTGATGCAAGTGAGCCTTTACTGGATGCCTTTGATTTAATGATGGAGGGTGATAGCGAAGAGGATAGTGAGAAAATTGAAATAAAGGTAGATTACCAATGGAAACCAACTCGATGTGATCAGTGCAAAGTATTTGGGCATAGCTGCCATACAACAGCTACTCCCATAGAGAAGCAACAAAGTATTGAGAAGGGAAATGTTTCTGCTAATTCTAAAACATCTAGCTAGGAACAACAAAATGGGGTAAAGGACAGTGCACAAGGTGAAATAGTCAGAAATGAAGATGTTGGAAACAAAAGGGTACAAAGTTTGACACAAAAAAAAATCCTCAACTTGTTTTAGAGGGACAAAGTGAACAGTGGCAAATAGTGAATAGTAGAGGGAAGGAGAAAGTGATGGAAGAACAATTTATTAGACTGGAGGTAAATTTGTCATCCTGAAATAGATTGATCAGTGAAGAGAGCTTCAGAATCTTCCAACAAGTTCTAGGCTCTGGAATTAGTACTTAATACAGAGGTGGAGGAGGCAGAAGAGGGCACTAGTGATTTTGAGTCTCCTGAACCTGGTTCCATGGTGGATAAAATCAAGGCCATGGACAAGGTGGAAAAACTACTATCTACATCAACTAGAAAGAAATAGAGGAAAACTAGAGGGAAGAGTAATCAATCCTTAAATTCAAGATTAGAGGCACCCTATGAGGGGTTGAGGTCATCACCTTCCCAAAAAAAAAAACCTAAATGACTAGTTTTTTCAACTGGAATGTGAGGGGGCTGAATGGTCCTGTGAAGCAAGATGAAGTAAGAAAACAAGTGAATCAATATGGTGTTGGTTTGTGTTGCCTTGTCGAAACCAAGGTTAGGAAGATTAATTGTGATGTTATTTTAGAAGAATGTTACCAAGTTGGCAGCTCATTAATAATTATGATCATTTAACTAGGGGAAGAGTTTGAGTGTGTTGGAAATCTCATTTATTTTGATGTAAGATTGGATGGGCTTACAGACCAGGTTGTGCATTGCACTATTGTTAACCTGGACAATCAAAAGATTTTCACAGCTTCCTTTGTTTATGCCCACAATGAGGAGGGACCTTGAAAGCAACTATGGTGCAATCTTGAGCAAAGGGCTTTGGCTGTACAGGGGCAAGCATGGATTGTTTTGGGATACTTTAGTGTGGTTAAATCCAACTCTAAGAAGGTAGGAGAAGTCAGTTTGAGAGATAAAGGGATTGAGGATTTTTGTGAATGCCTAATTCAGGACTGAACTAGAGGACTTAAAATATTCTGGAAACCAGTACACATGGTGTAAAACAAGATTTGATGGAGGTTTAATTGCTAAAAATCTAGAATGAGTGTTAGTTAATGAGGTTTGGGGAAGAATCTACTCAAATTAAGAAGCTGATTTTCTTACCCTAAGAATATCTGACACCATTCACTTGCCTTGGTCAGAATGGGGATAGAAATCCCTAAGAGTAGGAAGCCATTCAAATTCTTCAATTTTTGGGCTAAATAGTAGGATTTTTTACCAACTGTAACTAGAGCTTGGGGTACTCAAATAAGAGGTTCTCCTATGTTCAAAATCTATTAGAAGCTGAAGCTACTCAAAAAAGATTTAAAAGAATTGGATAAGAGAAATTATAGTGATATATCTACCAGAGTTATAGTTGCAAGGCAAGCCCTCCAAGATATTCAAAAGGAAGTAGATAGAAATCCTTTGAAAATGCACTTATGGGAGGAAGAAAAAGAGAAGTTAAGAGCCTATGTTGAACTCAAGGAAGCAGAAGAAAGTTTTCTTGGACAGAAATCCAGAGTCTAGTGGTTGAACTTGGGGGAATCAAAGCTCAAGTTTCTTCTTCAAACATATTAATAAGCAAAGAATACAAAGAAGAATCATTACCATTCAAAAAGAAGATGGCACCAAGGTCACTGCGTATCAAGAAATTTAGGAAGAGGTTGTTAACTATTATCAGTAGCTGCTTGGAGAGTCTTCTCCTTATTCTGCCATACATGTGCAGTGGGTAACTCACAACGTCAGAAGAAGAATATATTCAGAACAAGCAGCTTAATTGTCCCTTGATGTCACCAGAGATGAAAATCAAGCATTCATTATTCTCAATGAAGGATGGAAATGTCACCCACCTGTTTAGTATAAAGGAGGACTGAGAGGAGAGCCTGAGGAACTATCTCACTTGTTTTAACGAGGAGGTATTCCAAGTTGATGAGCCAGATGACAAAATGACTAGGCTAAAAAATATATGAATGCTGAGAAAATCAACAAGTCTAGGCAAGGTGAATCATCTCGCAGATCACCAAGAGCTTGACCCACCTCTACATTCCACTTAAGAAGACAGTCTATATCCAGCTTAGCGGCCTCTCACAGGTGGCTCAAAAGCTCGACCTCTACACTGTTCTCAAACAGGCAGTCTACATATCAAAAGTTTGGCCTCTGCACTGTTCTCAAACAGGCAGTCTACATATCAAAAGTTTCGCCTCCGCACTGTTCTCAAACAAGCATCCAAATATCCAGCTTGATAGCTCTCTCGCAAGTTACCAAATGCTTGGTTTTTATACTGTTCTCAAACAGGCAACCTATACCTCAAACTTAAGGACTCTCTCATGGGTCGCCAAAAGATCAGTCTCTAAAGGTGTAGCTCTCTCATGAGCAGTCCTCAAGTTGTCTTTGCTCTCGCACAAGTAGTTTACCCCTCTCTCCAAGTAATTATGTTAAATAATTTTAATATTTGGAATAACATTATTTTTGTCATCTCTAGACAGGATCTCGAAACTCAGGCTCAAATCAGCGTACCCAGTTGCCTAGCCGTCCAAACCAGACCTACCCTGGTGCCTAGACGTCCACTCCAAGCGCCAAGCCTGCACCTCCAGGCGACCAAGTTGTACCTCCAGGTGCCCATCCTGCACCTCTAGGCACCCAAGCTACACCTTCTGGCGCCCCGCCTGCACCTCTAAGAAGCCTTCTTCTGGCCCAGGACACTCCCAGCTCGCCCAAATCAGTGTCTGCTCACCAAAATTGCTCGTCCATCTCGTTAACACCCTCCTCATCTCCATCTCAAGGGAATGAGCCTCAGGCGCCCAGCACCTCAGAGCCATCTCAATGGAATGGTCTCCGCCACGACGTCCTTATGCTGAACTATACGTAGCTCTACCTATTGCCCTGCGGCATCCTCTCATGCCTACCGCCCGAGCTTTACTTGCTCTTCAGCAACCCCCGTGCCTACCTCTCTAAATACCAAGGACCATAGACCTCCAAAGTCAAGTCAAAATAGAACAGCTATGTGGAGTTACAGTCCTCGTAGAAGACCGACACAGGAGTCTCAACTCCTACAACGATACAATATCTAGTTTTGGTACACACATGAGTCACAGTCCGAGAAAGAGTGGGGGCATCATCGGATCTCATCTCTAGAGAAACACTGAAGGCATCAAGCCTCACCCTCTTGAGAAGAGGGGAAGACTCCACTCTAAAAGATGCACATGCTCTCAACCCCTTCCTCTCGTAAGAATCAGAGGCTTGGGGCATGGGGGGCAAATGTTGAACCCAAATTTGACTGAGTCAAGCTCAATTTAAATAAACCAAGAAAGTCCAATCAAGTTGGGTCAACCCAGGAAGTATAAAGGAACCAAAAGGCCCGCATCAAGGTCCAAGGGGCGCCACCTAAGGTCTAAGTGGGTGTCGCCCATGCCTCCTCCAAGTGGGTGTTGCCCATGTGCCTCCTACAAGCGGGCGCCACCCATATGGCTCCAAGTGGGCGTTGCCTTGACCCTTTGGTCCTCTCCTCCCACTTGACTCCAATACAAGTCCAAGTTTGTTCATGACAAGTCCAGAGACAAGACCAAGTCCAATATAGCTGAGAGTCCTCCTCCGATTGAATAGGAGCACGAGGGAGAGAATGACGGGATACAGAGATCACATCCTACCATAACTGCACTTAGAAAAATAGTGGAAGACCTCTCCCTCACGTCACTGCCTCACCGCCTTAGAGAACCTATATAATGTAAGCCCCTCTCCACATGAAAGGACAGGATGATCACCTCCTTGAGACCTCTACACCTTGAGATCACACGCATCTCTTTCTCCCTCAAAACATTGTAACTCTTTGGAGTAAACTCTCTGGTGACTATTATTCATCAATAAAAAGCACCAGGCCACCGCTGCCATTCCCGAGAATGGACGTAGGTCATCTGGGCTGAACCACTATAAATCTATGTGTTGATCTATTAATTGTCTATTTAATGCTCATTGATTGTTCGTTAATTGCTCATTAGTCACACTCTTACACATTCTTAACTGTTGATCTTGCACGGACACAATTTTGTGCATTCCCAGCCTGTATCTCCGGCTCGCCCAGCTTGCACCTCCAGGCGCCCAGCCTACACCTCCAGGCAACCAAGCTGCACCTCCAGACGCCCAGCCTACACCTCCAGCTCGCCCAAGCTGTCCCTCCAAGCACCTAGCCTGCACCTCCAGGCGACTAAGCTGCACCTCCAGCTCGCCCAAACTGTTCGTCCAGCTCCTCAACACCCTCCTCATCTCCTTCTCAATGGAATGAGGCTCAGGCGCCCAACTCCTCAGAGCCATCTCAATGGAATGAGTCTCCGTCATAGCGGCCTTCTCTTGAGCTATACGTAGCTCTACCTATTGCCCCGCGACATCCTCTCATGCCTGTTGCCCGAGCCCTACTTGCTCTTTAGCAGCACCCGTACATGCCTCTCTGAATACCAAGGACCACAGACCTCCAAAGTTAAGTCAATACAAGATAGCTATATGGAGCTACAGTCCTTGTAGAAGACCGGCACAAGAGTCTTAACTCCTACAACGGTACAGCAGCTAGCTTTGGTACACACATGGGTCACAGTCTGAGAAGGAATGGGGGCACCACTGAATCCCATCTCCAGATAAACACTGGAGGCATCAAACCTCACCCTCTTGAGAAGAGAGAAAAACTCCACTCTAAAAGCAAAAAGAGTCTCCACCATCATTCTATCAACAGAAGCTCCTGAAATCATAGACAAGGTCAAAACTTGAGCATAACGGAAGAGGAGTCCTCATGGGTTAGAATTCAAATTTAATTAAATGCTCCCCTCTCCAAGTTTCTTGGACATAGGGCATGGGGGGGCAAATGATGGGTCAAGCCCAAATGGCCCAATCCACATGGAAAGCCCAACCTCAATCGAAAAAGCCCAACCTCATAAAGACCCACTAAGCTACACTAATTCAAAACAAATCCAAGTTCAAGATGAGGATCAAGTCTGATCCAGGGGTATGAGGGAGAGAAAGACGGGATACGGAGGCATCCTACCACAACTACATTGGACCAAAATGATGGAAACTTCTCCCTCACGTCATCGCCTCACCTCCTTACCCTAGCTATATAGTGTAAGCTCTCTCAACATTGGGGGAAAGGACTCCCAAGAAACCTACACTCGTCTCCTACACATATTGCTCTCTAACTCTCTCCCTCTCCCTAAAAGCACTGTAGCTCCCAGAGTAAACTCAACAGAAAGCATCATTAATCATCAATAAAGAACACCGGCCACAGTTGTCATTCAAAGTGGACGTAGGCCACGGCCGAATCACTGTAAACTTCTGTATCGATCCATTATTTATTGTTCTTGTCATTGATTGTTTGTTTACTGCACACTGATTGCAACTATTTCTTTATTGTTCTTCCATTGCTTGCCTACTACTCATTGATTAATCACAACGATATCATTCACCTTCTTAATTGTTGAACTTGCACGGAACCCTATTTTGTGCATCATAAATATGAGTGTTGATATTGCTTGATTTTTTTTGCAAGCATGAACAATATCATTGTTTGTGGAGAATAATGGGAGGTGGTGATGCTTTGTTTTGCGTCAATGCTTTGGTGGGATGGCTTTCCATCTGTTTATTTTTGATGTTTTGTTGCTTAGGTTTGGAGTTTCCTAGGGCATTCTCTATTTTTTTTTTTTTTGGTACTGCTTGTGTCTTGTTGCTGGAGTGCCCAATGGAACTGCATGACACTAAACAAGCAAAACCAATGGGCTGCTTGTTTCTTGTTCTGTTCATGCTATCTCTTACTGCGTGTCTGCCCTCATTTGGCATGAATATGGTCTTCTGGTTCTTGGGTTTTTTAGGATTGAGGATAACAGGTCTATGTTGGATTTGATGATCTGTTATCCTCTCTTTTTTTTTTTACAAGTATCCGTTACACATATGATATATGTGTATTTTTCTTTGAATTTATGATATCACTTACTTACCGAAAAAAAAAGAGGGGGGGGGGGGGAAGGGGGGTTTGAGTCCAATGGCGAGGGGAATACATTTTCCCTTCTCTCCTTCTTTTATCATTCTCTGATATGGAATCACCGGTGCAATAAATATTTTTCCACTAAATCATATCAAGTAATTTGTCCAAATGAGCTTTTTAACATTTTGGCTTCAGGTAATATAAAGGAAAAATTTTAGTCACACCCTTTCTAGTTTATTATGTCTTCAAGGATATCCCCTCTATTATAAAAAATATCACTGATACCCCTATCATTAAACCGTTATTTCTAACTAAGAAAAAAAACCTCTAAAATACCAAAAATGCCCTTACATAATCTCTAAACATTCTTTCTACATAAAATTTGATTAAAATTCAAACCGATTAAAATTTAATTTTTTACATATTAAAATTTAAATTGATTAAAATTTATTTTTCTACATATTTAAATTTGAGCCGATTAAAATTCTATTCGAACTGATTAATTTTTTTTTACATATTAAAATTCAAGCCTATTGAAATTCATTTTTTATGTATTAAAATTAGAGTCAATTTGAGCTCTACCAGAGCTGTTAGCATCAATTAAAATTCGTTTCAAGTTGATTAAAATTTATATTTTTTACTCATTAAAATTTATGTCAATTAAAATTAAAATTAGATTCATTAAATTTGAGTCAATTAAAATTTATATTTTTTTATATATTAAAATTTGGACCAACTAAAATTCAATGCAAGTTAATTAAAATTTGATTTGAGCTGAATGATTTTCAATCGACACAAATAGAATTTTAATTGGCTTAAATTTTAATACATAAAAAAAGTATAATTTTTTATCGACTCAAATTTAATAAGTTAAAAATAAATTTTAATTAACTCAAATCAAATTTTAATCGATCGAAATTTTAATACGTAAAAAAATTTAGAAAATAGGGGGTTTCATTGAAGATATGCTTATCTAAAGGGGATGTGGATGAAATTTGTCCTCAAATATATCATGAGCAATTTAATAAAATTGCATTTTAGTTAATGTTTTTAATCTGACAGTGGTGTTAGTGAAGATTAAAAAAATAGGAAAGGTATCCTTGAAGATATGATAAACTAGATGGGGTATGATTAAAATTTTCCCTAATATAAACCGACCAATTCAATTAAGGTCTGTTTGGTTAGAAAGAAAAAAATGATAAAAAGTGAAAATGATAGAAAATGAAGTGAAAGAAAAGAAAATGATAAAAATATATTTTCATGTATGTATTTGATTAGAATGAAAAATTTACGGGAAAGTTATAAAAAAATGTATTCTATTATTTGAAAGAAAGTAAAGTTATAAGATTGTTTTTTATAATTGTCTAAATTACCTTTAATTATATTAAATCGGTCTAAAAAAGAAAAAAAATATGTAATTATAATTGAAAATTAATTTTTTTTAAAGTGACTTAAAACCTAATTCTAAGACAATCACCAACACAAAGATCATTGAGTTAAATTATATAATTAATCAAATTTATGCCAATTTTGTTTAAAATTAATAACTAATAAAATATTTTAAGAAAAATAAGAGTAAAATGGAAAGTTAGTTATAGATCAGAACTTTCTTGCATTTTTTTATTTTTTTTATAAGAAAAAAAATTGGCTATTTGTGAGAAAATTTAAGTATGAAAATAAATTATTTTTTCTATCATTTTCCTTTTCATACTAACCAAACACAAAAAAATTAATTTTTTTTCTTGTATTTTATACTATTTTTTTGCTAACCAACCGAACCCTTAACTTTTACAGTATAAAAGACATGTTTTTGGTCAGCCTATATCTCAAATCATACACTCAAACGTCACAACAAACGCAACTGTATCCGGTTAACCTCCACCCTCATCCCCCACGCCCACCCCCATTGTTAAACCCCTAGTGGCAAACACTCAACCTTCACCCCTAAACCGTCACCACCAACACCACAAAGCCTAAAAGTCACAACCAGACAAATAGTCGTCGCCACCCTTCTTGTCCATGGTCATTGCCAGGGTGGCTCAAGAGTGTAAGAATTAAAACGGGTGCTTTAGGCCCCACCCATGAAAGAAGGCTCTAAATTCTACAGGTTTCTAAATATGGGCCAAGTCACATATTTTATCCCATAAAAATGAGTCCTTAAAAAGGTCCATAAAACAAAAAAATATTAAATTGATTTGGGTTAAAAGTCTAACTCAATAATCTCATACAATAACATTTAAATAAACTATAAAATAAAAATGCTTAAAAATTTTTAATCTTCCATTCAAATGAGAGTGAGAGTGAGAGAGGAGAGATCAAAGGAAGGCAGAGCGGCTAATGGTCAATGGCAAGGTTATTAGATAACAGTGTCGATCATGTTGTGTCGTCTTATTTTTAATCGTGTTATTTTTATATCAGGCCACTTTTGATACGTGTTAGGTTCGTGTCAATATTTATGTTAATAAAAAATTATTTAATTTCATAAGAATTCATATAATAGTATTTAGAAAATTAAAAAAATATATAATTTTTTTTATCTACAATACTCGTTAAATACTTATTTTCTATCTTCGGTACCCATTAATCATGTTATTCGTGTCGAACTTTAATTTAACTCATATATTACCCGTGTCAACTAATTGTATTATTTTTGAGTTTTGTGTCGGATTGAATTTGTATTAATGGATAAAATTTACATCGTCTACAACTAAATTACTTAGTTTGTTTCCAAACAATTTTACTAATATAGCCTAGTAAAATTAGTGTACCTGTAATGTTGGACTTCATCATTACTATCTCACTTAACACATCATTAAATAAACAAATTGGATCAAAGTTTTGAATCCAAAACACATTACTAAAGAAGACATAAAAGAACTAGGAGGAAGACATGGTGGCGGTGCAAAAAGAAGAAAAGGAGAGGTGAGAGGGCTTTCTGGGGTGGGCAGATGGGGTGGTTGGGTTAGGACACCCATTTTGTACATAGGTTTGGACAAATAAGATATTGTAACTTCTTTAGAATATTCCTGGAAAATAATTAAATGAAAGAGCCATGTATTCTTTCCAATGCATTGACTCAAAGAGGTAGAAAATATACCTAAAGAGGTTGAAATAAAATTAGTAATATACTTTGCTCTTCCCATTGCATATATGCACTTCGTTTAAACGTCACAATCAACCAGATGATCTGCCGGGTTAATGTATAGGGAGAATACTATACCCTTGTATAATAAGAAACTTTAGGCAATAATTAAGAACAAGGGCAATAACGGGCCGAAAGGAAAAACCACCCAAAAAAGACCTTAAACAATCTAAACAAATGAGCGGACTGTCATACTTATAAGTACTACATATTCATGCCTCAAAAATAGATTCTCAAACTAGAAAATGTGTAATTAAGTCACGAAGAAACAACATCGACGGACCTTACAAAAAGCACAAGAATTCAAGATTTCAATCAGAATATTCAATCAAAATTTTAATCTGAACAGCTGGATCAATGTAGTTATCTAATCATCAATCAATTTGGTCCCAAACAACCCCCACCCGATGCAGGTAACAATGCAAACAAGGGAATGCATTTACTGGTGCCCGTGGTCTAATCAAGTACGACCTTCCACATAAAGGCCCAGAGCATCTATATGAACCAACAGAACGCTCAGACATGGGCGGCCCAACATATTTGGGGGCCTAGGCAAAAATTTTAACTTATACCCTATTAATATATTTTATAATAATATTAATAATTGTCAACAATTAAATTATTTAATTTTTTTTTTTTTGAGATTCAAAAATATTAATTAAAATTTTAAATTCAAGTTTTATACGTTAAAATTCAATTAACAAAAGTCGAATCCTCGACCAAATATAATTAAGTTAATTTTCTATTGAAGATAATGAGAAAGAGAATGAAAATTTAGGGTGTGTTTGGGATGACTTATGAAATTCAAAAAGTACTTTTTTAATAAATGATTATCAAAAGTGTTTATAAGAAAAACACTTTTATTAAATAAGTATTGTTGGGATACTCAAAATTTAAAGTAATTAAATTAATGCATTTTATAAAAAGTACGTTTGGAAGTGAAAACATTTATTTGTGTTTCAATTGTTAATAGCATTAATTGTACAAACATATACTACACATACAATAATACACAAAAAAAATTATTCACAAAAATATCATATTAATAAATGTATCATACGAAAAAACTACACAGTCCAACTATCACAATGATATACTAAAGGTCAATAAAACACATATTAATAGTAAATACAATCAAAAATCATGCTTGATTGTCCCTTAGAATTGTTGAAGCAATACGTTCTCTCTTCTTATGCATTGGATTTGTATTTGATAAATCAATATCCTCTTCAAAAGCAATTTGGTTTACATTGTCTTCTTCTTCTAACTCCACGTCTTCATTAGCATACCTTACAAATAATACGTCTCTGATGCCGTGAAACCTTATGTAATTGTGGCAAGTCATGCAAGCAACAACAATAAACATTTGCTTAGTAAAATCAAAATTGGGCATTTGTTGTAAAATTAGAAATCTTTTTTTTTTAATAGTCCAAAACATCGTTCAATCACATTCCTTAATGAAGAATGTGCATGATTGAACAACTCCTCCTTTCCATGAGGTCTGCCCCTCTACAAAACTCGGGTAGGTGATATCTCGTTTCCTTATAAGGAGTAAGATAACCATCCATATTAGGGAAGCCAACATCTACCACATAATATTTTCCTAAAAAAACAACACAATTATTAGATATACTATGTAGTTATGAATGCAAAAAAAAAAAAAAATTTAATCAACACATTCTTTATTCATACCTAGAGGTGGTTTTGGAAAATTTAAATGCTTGTCACGAATGCCATGTAGTAGACAACGAAGCGCAGCTCGTGTGGTAAGACGCTTCCCCTACAACCGTCAAGTCGTGGGTTCAAGTCACCTAAGGGGAGAGGTGGGGAACCACTGTTGATCCTCATTAAAAAAATAAAAAAATACGAATGCCATGTAGTAGCACTCTAGAGTCATGAGCCGTTCCTTCCCAGCCAGCATTGACAAATGTAAAAACCATGTTAAAAGAACATGCTGCCAAATAGTCTGTGTGCATACTATCTTCCTACCTCTAAAAGGAATATGTTTTGAAGTAGGAACATGAGCGCTAACATGTGTACCATCAATTGCCCCATACAATCATTAAAATATGGATAGTATTTAGGATTCAATCTGATCTCTTGAGGGATGCAATTGAAATTTTGATGAGGCTTGATGATTTCCATTGAAAGTTTGGCCATCCCTAATAAAACATCATTGAAATGTCGACTTATTGTCTCCCCAGAATGTTGAAATCGTTCTTGCATCATTCTATTTCGTTCATTGTGACCAATAGTGATTAAAAATATAGCTAGCTTCTCTTGACTTGACACATATTTGCTATCACACAACAAGTTCTTTTCTTTCATTAACTTGCACAATGAAATAAACACATATTTTTCCATTCGAAATTGTTCAAGGGATACCCGATCATGACCATTAAGAATCTCTAACACATATTGATGACCGGTTAGGGCAGAAGTCCTACATGGCATTTTTGTCTTGCGCATTGCAGCCCGTTTTCTCAAAAGTTGTATAACAAATATGGTAAGACATATAGTTTTTAGATTCATTCTGCACAACACATCCAAAGCAATGAAAAATATAAGTAAAAGTGTTTATATTTAACAACACATCCAAAACAACACATCAAATATACTCAAGTAACCAAATAGTCATAGTAAAGAGTAGTGTTCAAAATAAGCAAAACATTTAAAACTTCATCTTTAAAAAGCACCTAAACAGGTCCATAATAGAAAATAAACATATAAATTTGAAAAGACATCCTAATGACTAGTGTTCCCTCCATCCCTCATATACTCCAACCATGCAGCTCAAACACCAGGTTCAGGCAAATTCATCCATGTTTCCCTATTGATAACATCCCGGAAAAGAACAAGAGCATGCTAGTACAATTGGCTACCATATGGAACAAGATCACACATTTTGTTAAGTTCTCGCATACGTTCCTTGACTGTGGACAATTTTGGTGTAATAGTGTGGTGTATTGCCTTGGATAACTCTGATAGTTGTTTGTCCAATTGTTCTCCCCCACTCACTTTTTGACGGTGCTTTGAAGATGTAGACCCATCACGTCCGTGATGTATCTGACCATCTGTGTCACTACCTTCCTCTGTTGTTGGTTCAACTCTATCGGGAATCTGACTTTCACAAGGTGTGTCTAATTCTAAGTCATTATAGTCACCATCATTGGCCGTAGGAGCAAATGCAGGATGGGTTCCTTGTGAAGGAGCCCACGAATGCTCCCCGGTTGCGGTTGTACCGCCAAAAACTGTATCTAACATGTCAGCAAATGGGAGTGGTTTCCTACAAAATGTCATGCAATCGGGGTTTGTCTGTGATAAAGGAAAAAATCATGACCATAAATTTAAACAATTAACTCCTAAAATATTTAAATTGATCTAATTAGATGTTACCTCAACAAATATATTCCATGTCTGGTCATCACACAAGACACCTCCTGTTATGTAACACCCCAAAATATACCCTGGAAGGCATTACATTCAATAACCATTCATACCATGAGAGCACTAAGATAAACCATTAATAAATAAGTCTTCATAATAATAATTCATAACATGTACATCAATATCCCCCAAAAGAATATGCCAATCATTGGCCTTTACATTTCCAATGAAAATGTACTATTATAGCGTAGCGGAAATGACAAAAGAAATCTAGACTATACAGTGTTTCCATAGTAGTATTCTAGTCTAGAACAAAAAAAAAAAAACAAACGACATCTCTAGATGTCCCACTCGGGATCCAAGTATCCCTCTAGTTAAGCCTCCCCAAGGTACGGCTCGTTAGCATCGGGTACATCCTCTGGCCCAACATCTGAAAAAGGTTCAACAGTAGGGGGTGAGCATGAAGCTCTGTAGAAAAATTCTCCCAAACCCATACAAGGTTTAGAAAAGCATGTAAAATGGTCGGTCTAATTTTTAACGTAACACAAATGCATAATTTTGGAATAAAGCAGGGACATTTAAAAAAAAAGATCTCAAGTTTATTTCAAAACATTACTTAAACGAATAAACGAGCAATCACACTCCCATAATATTCATTCACGGTTGTAAACAATTCCCAATAAGTCTTTAGGTAGGTGGCATACTTTGTGGTAACCTCCACCTCCTTTTAGGTCACCTTGGATTCTCAAGCATCCTTACCAGGAACCTCTTGAGAATGGGGTGAGCATCCTTACATGGAACCTCTCACCAATCATTACATTGTTTCCCAAGCATCCTTATCGGGAACCTCTTGGGAAGGGGTGAGCATCCTTACAAGGAACCTCTCACTATAACGGACTTATTTCTCAAGCATCCTTACCGGGAACCTCTTGAGAAAGGGTGAGCATCCTTACAAGGAACCTCTCACTAATGTGTGCCACCAACAAACCAACCAAGCATACAATTCTACAATTATCTCAATTTACAAGCATTTCTCTAAAATCCCAAAATATATCATACAACCATTTCACAACCAACCAAGAAAAGTACATGAGATCACAATAGCATCATTTTATGGTTTGATATGTAACACTAAGGTTTTTGAAATCAATAACTAAGAACAATTTAGAGAAAAGTTCGTTTATCTTGAAATCTAGGGTTTTTAGGCAGGAGAAAGGATTCAAGGGTAAATCAACAATAATATCGTTTGAAATCATGGTAATAGTCACAAGGGTATTAAGAAACAATGATTATATAGCCTACATGTATAATCTAAAGTGAAAAGATTACATATATATATATATATACCCTAACCTCAATGTAAGTGAGTGAGAGAAAACCCCTACCTTGAATCTTGAAGAACTAGGGTTTTGATTCTTGATCTACCCTTAATCTCTTGTTTTCCTCTTTGATCTTGAGTTCTCTCCTTCTCTCTCAAGGTATCTAGGATTTTAAATAAGGTATGAACGACTAAGGAGGCGGCCTAAAGTATTTATAGGCCCAAAAGTCGGACCACGTCGCGATTTAAAACATTCAGATTTTTATCGGGTGTACCGGTACCTGGTACCGGTACCATTTGGTACCGGTACCCAGTACCGGTACCAAAAACCTTCGGGGTACCGGTACCAAAAACTTTCTGGAATAGGGGTACCGGTACCCAGTACCGGTACTAAAAACTTTCTGGAATAAGGGTACCGGTACCCGGTACCGGTACAACTAGGCAGACAGAGTTTTCCTCCGCCTTCCCGGTTTCCAATGCACTTCCTATTTCCTTTCCCAAGGTTTTTCGACCTTCCGGACTCAATGGAAATGTTATCTTGACCTAAAAGTGTTTAGAAATTCATCTAATCCCTATTTTCATGTTTTCAACGTCTTTGAAACTCAAACTTTCTAATCAATGTGCGTCTCTAGTATTTATCCTAGCATTAAAAATCTATATGGTTTATCCTTACC